>CABHPQ010049918.1:21583-43366 GCA_902168405.1 Peromyscus aztecus
GTTATCACTCCCTGGGATTAAAGGCTCACTTTCTGGGATTAAAGGCGTGAGTCACCATGCTTGACTGTATCCTTGAACACACAGAGATCCAGGCAGATCTCTGCCTCTGGAATGCTAGGATTAAAGGTGTGTGCTACCACTGCATATCCTCTATGTTTAATATTGTGGCTGTTCTGTTCTCTGACCCCAGATAAGTTTATTAGCGTGCACAATATTTTGGGGAACACAATATCACCACAATATTATACTTTTGTGTCATGAATTGTTTTCATTATCTCATTCAACTGTGTGTGTGTTTTAAGGCCTTCATTAGGGATTTATTCGTATCTTCTTTAAGGTCCTTGAACATATTCAAAATTGCTATTTTGAATTTTGAAGTCTTTTTCTTATTCTTCATCTTTATTGCATTTATCAGAGCTTGCTGTAATACAGTTGCTGGGTTCTGGTTGGTGGCATGCTGTTATTGTTGGTAATGTTTGTGTATCCTGTGCTGGTGTCCAGGCATCTGGAATTATGATGATTGAGGTGATTCTAGGTGTAACTGTCTCATGTCATCTTTCTTGGGTAGATGTTCCATTCCTTTTTTTTCTTTTTCTTTTTCCCTCTCTGGATCTTAAGAAAGTGTAGGGGCTATGGTTGCCCGGTAGGGAGTACTTCTGTAGGTCAGTGGGTGGTAGAGGTAGGGAGTACTTCTGTAGGTCAGTGGGTGGTAGAGAGAAAAAGAGATGGGCTAGGATAAAAGGTTGAGAGGAGCTAAAGAAAAGAGCAAAGGTGATCGTGACTACCCTGAGAGGCAGGGTCCCAGAGAGTTGTAGGTATGGAGGAAGGAGAGGCCTCAGTAAGTTGGTTGCAGTAGGACAAGGAATATTTCTGGAGAGTCATGATAAAAGACCTAGGAGTAGCCTGGATATATACACCAAGTGTTGGATATTGAGATCCTGAAATCATTAGAGCCTAGATGTACAAATTGGCTTTCAGATCTGATTGGAGAAACACTATTATAAGAGTCACACTAGAAAGAATTAATTATGGTCCAGCCAATTCACATTATGGGTTCTAAAAATGAAAGCACTTTATCCAGTCAATAATAATTTTTGTGAAATAGATTATTTTTCTTAGATGGAAGAATAATTGTGTATTCAAATTATTATAAAATTAAGGTGACATTTTTGTAGAACATTTCTCTATTTCATAGATGTTCTAACTGACGAAAAATGTAAGCCAGGGGAAGGAAACTGTCAAAATAGGATAGACAAGAATATTTCAGTCTAAATTTTTGTCAGCTGTACAGCAGTGCATTCAACATCCATGTGTCTTCTCTCTGTTTGGCTTTTACTTATACAGAGTGACAGATGGTATAGGTGACCTTGATTTAATAAAAATGTGTTCTCAATGTACAAGGATTGTGGCACTAACATAAAACAATATTTGCTTTAGACTCCATATCATTTGGGATGAATGGAAAACATGTCACAGGAAATCTGTGAAGAAATCTTCTGGTTCATTCTCACATGGATAGATTCAGCTGTAAGGTGAACTTCAGTGAAATTCCATTTTCCTTTGATTCTCTTCAGTCTGCTGCGTTTTATGTATTGACTTCCACTGGTTGACTATCCAGGCATAACAGCAACAAAAATGAAGATAGATGGAAAAAATGATCTGAAACTTCTAAAGTAGCAAGGAAAATTGTTCTACAGTCTCAAGACCCTTAGAAGAACCTCATTATAAATTCCATTGGCCTTTAATGAGTTGTATACCCTTTTCTGAATTAATCACTTGATGAAAGGCAAACTAGAGTTTTTTTAAGTCCAGTCATATTTGTGTCAAAATTTAGGAAAGTATTTATTGAGCTTTCCCTTAGGCATTGTGAGTCAAAGAGGTTGAACTTAGATGTTGTTTACAAGGTAGCAAAGGGATAGTTAGTAAGAAAGAAACACCATGTTACAAGAATGTTACAAGATTTATTGATTTCCTCCTTTGTTGTTCTATCACAACAATATCAATTTGCACTCACTCCTACAAGTACACTGAAAGTAGTCCTAACTAGCTCATCTGCCAAATTTCAAAAATACCTGTGTCTAGTCTTCATTTGTTTGGAGGTAAGAAAATCATGCAGTTTAAGAATAAAGCATTTTAACAATGACCAGTATGACATGATAACAGTGTGAGGTAGTTGGCACATATACCTTGGTGGTAACCAACAGTTCTCTAATTGAAGTTGAGACCCACTCAATAAGAAGGAAATCATGGCTAGTATCCTGTACAAGAGACATCATGGGTCTTGGAGAACATACAACCACAACTTTGTACTAGAACATCATAATCTCTAACTACACTCTTAAGTATTTCTCCTGCTCACAGATAAATGAAGTCCTCACACACCTAACCCCCACCCTGACCAGAACTTCTTTTTACAACAGAGGAGGAAAATCACATCTACTCAAAATGCAGAGTTGCAGAGCTTAGTCCCAGTGGATATAACTACAGTACAATTCCTTCACCTAAGGCTAAGGGGAAAATTGCTGAAGAGGGTATGGAAAGATTGTACAAGCTAGATGAAAAATTAGCTTTCTATGAGATTGTGTCTCCTAGTAATGCCAGAAGCTACACCGACAAAGTATCACAAACATGGCTACCTAAACATTAGTTTAACAAGAGCAATAGTAGACAAACTAACTTGGATGGGTGAAAGTCCAAGATGCCTCAACCCTACACAAAGAACTACAGGAAGCTAATATTGAGAACAGGAGAAATAGTCTTTCCTAGGGAAGAGGACACCAATTGGTTATCCGAAACTGAATGATTTGTCTTAAAAACATACATACAAGTATTGCTATATATTTTGTGCTCTTGTATATGGGAATCTCTTGGTATCTATCTATCTGTACACACCCCCCATATATATATATATATACATATATATATATATATATATATATATATATAACAATAATAATTAAAGAGAGTGATTTGGGGATACATAAGAGGAGTTAGTGGGAGGAGAGGAAGGGGCAGGAGTAATATAGATGCAATGTTCATATATGAAGGTCTCAAAAAAGTTAAATTTTTAAATTAACAGAATGACTTGTGTTGATGATGAAAAGGAATTATACAATTAGTATGCTTAATCCTGTACTGAACAGGTGGATGGCTGAATGAACCTGAATGTTGGAAATCATTATTTTTAAGATAGATTTCCAGGTGTGTGTCCTGAGGACTTTTGAAACATGATAATTACTGGGAGAAATAAGATACAACTAATAAACTTCATGGAATTGTGAATTAGAAGTGAGATATGTGTATTATGTATACACAGTATCTACCTGGTTCCCTGTACATTTTAAATGTGGTAGTCACATTATATGTTATTAGGGAAGGTCAACACTGCAATGTATTAAAAACTCTGAAGTCACACCAATCCCCAAGCTTCTCTGTAAGTTGCAATATTCTAAATGTGGAATTTCATCACACATTTACTGTGTTAGATAAATTGATCATTATGTACAGTAATAGCACACTGTAAAATTTATGAGACCACTTCTGTAGTAACAACCTAGGTAGAGGAAATAACTCAATTTGGGAGGATAAAAGCTTCTAAAAACAGTAAGCTGAAAGTGTGAAGAATAATGATTACCCATTTCCTAATATCAAGTTTTATCTTATTTTTCTTCAGTTACAAGCAGTAAACAAAGACTTCAATTTCTCCTGCTGAGGAAGTGGAGGCTCAGTTGTTCTATCTTGTTTATCACCCATCTTCGGGTAGAACGCCTCACTTCTTTCTCTCTTCTTTGCACTTGTTCACACTTGGCATTTTGTATTGGTGAGAATGCTGGTCAGGACTATTCTCATGAATAAGCAAAATCACTGATCTTGCAATTCCTTGAATTTGAGTTTGGGTTTTGACACATTGTAGCTGAATGGCTGTCGAATAAATTATTTTTCTTTTATGTGGTAAAGTGTGAACAGCAATGCATGTCTTAGTTTCTTAACTGTTCCATGCAAAAATTATGTGGAAACAAAAATCAAAGGGTATGCTTTGGACACCATGAAATATTCTCTCTAAAATTAAGTCTTCAATTTTAAGAAATAGAAGTTGAATGGGTGCCAAATTAGGATTGCATCTGCCTTTGTAAATTAAAATTTAAATGTAGGGAGTGATGCATTTAGTTCTAATGATGTGCCACATCTATAGTTATGTACATTATATCATGTAAGATATACATGAGCTGTGAATATCACATTTTTGGAATTATGATTTGTATTGTTGCCTGTCTTCTCACAATGAACTGAGTGCATTATCCTTGCATTCATCAGTTTGAATGATTCTCTACTATTGAAATTTTAGTATTCCTTGGGTCATCTTGATACTGAAAGCTAATAAAATTTACATCTCTCGTTATAAACTGTCACCAGTACTGGAGCCATTTTGGTAATAGAAGTAGAAACCCCCTACTGTGTCTCTTCACATTTGCATCTCTGACACATTGAATGTAGGAATGAAGATGATAGTTCACTCAGTAATGTTATTAGTCTCTGAATTAGGCTAATTCATCATTAGCCTTTACTCAGAGCATTTCCCACAAACGCTGAACTGAAAATTACTTGGCAATAGACTATTATACGATCTTTCTCTCTCTCTCTCTCCTTAATCAAAATTAAGACAAAAATTCAGAAGGCATTTGAATGACAGAATTACTTCCCTTGTCAATAATAAAATACTGTCTATGATACACAAAAATATTGCTCTCAAAGCCCCATAGTTTTATTGTTTTTTTATATAAAGTAGTAGTAGTACTTTAAAAATATACAAAATAGAGAACAATCACTCATAGTTCTACAATGCTATAATTTATATTCTCTTATTTGTATATATCCTTTCAGTTTTTATCTGAATACACATTTCAAGTTGTTGTAATTAGAAACTATATTCACTTTTGATATATCAGTTCTACTGTGATTTATTTTTATAATGAGCCCTTTGTATTGAGTATATGTCTGATGATAATTTTTGCTACCAACATAAAATGACTACCTTGTATGCAGATGAGAGCTCCATTTTACTTCCATTTTCTGTTTTTTGAATGTTACTGGTTTGAAGGGTGTATGGTTTGTTTTTTAGGCTATCTTGGATTTAGATTGTTAGTCCCATACTGTTTATTATCAAGTATATTTAATTTCAAGGTGTCTGGCTCAGTGGGTATAATTTTGAAGCAGAATTAAATACACTCCTAGTTCAGGGGATGAATTCCATATTCTTTGTCATAATCATACATGTTCTAACTAATTAGCTTTTCCTGTATTTACATAGAACATGGTTGGTTTAATTGAAAAGCAAATAGGATCATGAAGAGTCTTGACATTTGGCTTTAAAGAAATCCTTTTTGTCAATATATGTCCCTTCTTATCCTTCCATTCTAGCTTATAATTTTTTGTAATTTATTTTATTTATCTCTATGCATTTAAATTAAAATATAATCACATCATTTACCCCTTCCCTTTTCTACCATCTGCCTCTGCCAAGTCCCCTTCCTCCAAATCCTTCCATGCTCTCTTCTTACTCTCAAACTGAGAGCAATTTCTTCCTTGGTTATTATTTGTACATACAAATATGTGAATACATCCTTGTAAGTGCATTTTTGTTGTTGATGTATATATATGGTTTCAGGACTAACCAATTTGTGTGTGGGAAACCAGTTAGGGGACTCATACCTGGAAGATACAAACTCTCTCTCTTAGCAGTCATCAGTTATCTATAATTTCTTGTCCAGGGATATGACCCTGTGAGATTTTTCCCCTTTCGTCTTGGCATGTCTATTAATATTGCTATTGTTTAGATCTTGTTCATGTAGCTATCTCTATGATAGATTGTTTCATAGCAGAATTCTTTGTACTCTCATTCTTGAAATATTTCTGTCCCCTCTTACACAATGTTCCCTGAGCCCTAGAAGCAGGCGCTGTGATTCAGACCTATCTATTGGGGCAAGGTTACTTACAATTCATTAACATCTGCATTGTGTCTAGTTGTGATTTTCTGTGATGATCTCCATTTTCTGTAAAGAAAGGATTCCTTGATGAGAGGTGACAGCTACATTTATCTGCAAGTATAAGCTTTAGAATGTAGTTAGGAATTATGCTGGTCTAGCAAAGTGGCAGTAGTAGTTTCTTCTAAGATCCTTGAATTCACAATTCCCAGGAGGTCGATTATTTTTCTAGTATCATTCATAATTTCCCTCCTGTTATCTGTGTCTTAAGTCCAATTACACAGCTATTGGTTACCACCAATATGAGAGTGCCACTTATGTACCTTATGTACCTTATTGTACCTTATGGCTATCCTGGCAGATTGATAATTGCTCTGGTTCATAGACATCAAAACTGGGTAGGACTATTATTTCTTTTGTTCCTTGGCAGGCTGCATAGTATTTTCTAGTACTATGTATGGAAACTAGACCACAACATTCTTCATATAAATAAAAAAATCCTAAAATTCATATGGAACCAGAAATGACTCCATATAGCCAAAGTAATCCTGAGCAAAAAGAAAAATACTAGAGGGATTGTGATTCCAGACTTCAAGATATTTTAATAGAGGTATGGTAATAAAAACAATATGCATTGTCAAGAAAACAAACATGTAGATGAATAGAATACACTGACCATTCTACACAAAGCAATTTACAGTTTACACTGTTTTCTTTTTTAAACTATGCATTGATGGGCAAATGACATGCAAATATCTTTCTAGTGTAGACTGCTCTTGCCATGCTAACAGTTGCAGTTAATAGAGTAACCATGCAGACACTGGATAAGCCAGAATTACAGGAGTCATCTATGATATCTGTGTCTACTCCATGCTATGCGCCAAACTCCCCATTATGTCCTGTGTGTTTTAATTCTTAGATTCTTTTTTTAATGTCTTGTAATTTTGATTTTTATTTCCTTCATGACTAATGATGTTGAAAGTATTTTAAAATTTTAGCCATTTTTATGTTTTCATCATAGATACATCTATCCAGGCCTCAAAAACAAAATAAAACAATAAAATCTCTCAATTAAAAACAATTGAATTTAACTATGTAAACCAGGCTGACTTTGAACCTTTGAATGTGAATGTCTCTCACTCTTGAATGTTGGAATTATAGGCCCTGTACTTACACCTAACACCTCCTTTCCTTTTTTTTTTTTAATTATAAACTGTATGAGCTATGGCTCAGGCTTCTTGCTAGCTAGCTCTTTCATCTTAAATTAATCCATTTCAATTAATCTATATCTTGCCAAGTGGCCATGGCATTACCAGTCTCCTGGCATCTTGTTGTTCCTTGGGCTGCAAGCTGGCGTCTCTCCTGACTCCACCTTTCTTTGTCTCAGTCTTCAGTTTGAATGTACTGCCAAACCTTATTCTGCTTCACCATTGGCCAAACAGCTTTATTTATCAACCAATGAGAGCAACACATATTCACAGCATACAGAAAGACATCCCATAGCCCTTCCCCTATTCATTAAAGTATTGTATGTCCCTGTCTTTATAAAGTATATCCTAATAGACACCATCATCTACTATCAACTGTTTTGTTATACTTTCAGCCCTCTGATTCTTCTTTGGATTGTACTAAGTATACAAATATTTTGGGTGTCATCTAGTTATAACAATTTCTCTTATAAAAGAACTTGATTTGAGATAACTGAAGCAAGTGGAAATTTATTAGAAAAATATGGAATGATATAAGAATCACTGGATTGAGGAGATAGGATAGAGACCAAAGGATGGAAAGGTACTCTCAACAGTATTAGCATTGGAGACTGTGACCATCTACAGAATATGCAGTGGAAAGACTAGGTGGATTTCATATTAGAAACAGTCTGATCTAGATATATTTTATTAATTAGTTCAGTGAGGAATGTAATATACAATCCAGAACATCATTGAAAATGATAAGGATGCAGAGATCCACAGCCAAGCACTGGGCAGAGCTCCAGGAGTCCTGCTGAAGAAAGGGAGGAGGGATTGTAAAATCCAGGGGTTGTCAAGATCATAACAGGGAAACCCACAGAGACAGCTGACCTGAGCTCATGGACTCTGGACCAACAGTTAGGGAGTCTGAATGGGACCAACCTAGGCCTTCTTCATGTGTATGGAAGTCCTGTAAGCGTGGTCTGTTTGTGAGGCTCCTAGCAGTGAGATTAGGACCTGTCTCTAGAGCTTAGCTGACTTTTGGGAACCTGTTTCACATACTGCATTACCTTGGCCAGTCTTGATGCAGGGGGAGGAGCTTCATCTTCAACTTGATGTGTCATGCTTTGTTTGAGCCCATGGGAAGCCTGCCCCTTTCAGAATGGAGATGGAGGAGGAGTGGATGGGAAGAGGGGGTAGATGAGAGAAGGGGGATGGGAGGAGAGAAGGGAGGTGAAACTGTGGTTGGTATGTAAAATAAGTGAAAACAATTTATTAAAAAGAAAATGATAAGGAATGCTAATTATAAATGGGCAAGGACACAAGGAATAACCAGGATTGGCCCAGTCAAACCAGAATCTTGGCTCAATCTTGCAAGTGGCATTAGCCCTGTCTGATATCTTAATCCTACTATCTTGAGTCAGAACAATCTAGCTGAGGTATTCCTGAATTCCTCATTCATAAACACTGAATGGCAGTACCTGATTTGGTTTTCTGTTATTTGTTTTGTTTAAGCTAGTAGACTGGGAGACATTATTATGCAGCAGCATATAGTAGTAAAATGTTTTATTCTCGTGATTGATGAAAAAAAAAATGCTCCCTACCAGGCTGCTGCTTCCCTTAGGGCTCAGAGTTTTATTTACTAACTATTGCATCTCCACAATTTTTGTGAATAAATGAATGAAGGAAGGAAGGAATCATTATAAATTTGACTACATCTTGAAAGCAACTATGCTGGAATACTAGCTAGTTCTGTTAGACTTTCAGAAATTGATGAGCTTGTAAGTTTTTAGAAAAGAAAATATGATAATTGTGAAAAGAAAAACCCAAGATTGTCACCTGCTTCATAGTCTAGCTAGTACTAAACTCATTTTAAAGAGGGATGTTGTATTTTCAATGACTGAATAAATGAATAAATCACACAGAAGCTGTCATTTTTAAGTATAAAGCTTTTGGAAGTGATAACACTGTTATAAACAGGTGGTGTGCTGTGAATAATTCAATTTGAAATAATCTCAAGCAAAGAGCTAGGTCCAGTTAAACCTAACTCTAACCTTCTGCTTGCAAAGTTGATTTTTATGAATGATTTTTGCAGCTCTGGCTCCTTGATCTTCATGCAAAATTAACCTAACTGTCATCAAAATTTCATGGTCTATAAACTAAGCCTCTTTAGCTTGGTGTCACTCATGTGACACACTGAAGTATGACTAGAGATGAGAGAATAAACTATGACAGAAATGAGAGTATGCTGGTGGAGGAACTATGATATATAAAATAAAAAGTGTACATAAAGACAGAAACAAGATATTTTCAAGCTGGATTTCTATTGCAAAGACCTTTTCCCCATTGTGGGAAAAATGATGAGTTGAGAGTAATGGAAAAATAAGACAGTACAAAGTTCCTTATTTAAGGTAGGGAAGACCATTAATGAACAGAATCACTATCAGTTAGACACCAGCTAGAGTGCTAAGGAAAATGTATCGCCAAAGTAATTCTTTCCATAACTAAAAAAAAAAAAAAAAAAAAAAAAAACCCTTTGAATTAAGGCCACTAAATACATTAAGGAGAATTTTCTGGTTTACTTCCACTTGTTTCTCATAGCAGAGCAAATAAAATATCCAAATGCAATCAACTCTTAGATAGCATGTTAGAACAGTTTAACAATCTAAGGATTGATTCTGTATAGCATGTACCTTACTGATTTGTCATTTTCTATAATCTTAAATTTGAGTAACTGTTCCCTTGAAGGTGAGCATATCTACCTGTGTCAATTTTAGTTCACCAAAAAGCCCCTCAATCTTCAAGCTCTCAAAATTCCTTTAAAATGTTATGTCTTATACTATTAATATTATGTGGACTTTATTTATAAACAGATATTACTTAGTAACCCATGTCCTCCTATAGAAATCTATCAAATTATCTTGTCTCCCTATTTACGAATGGAAAGACACTGAGTTCCATATTAAACTAATAATTTGAAACCCAATAGTTTGATTTTCTTTGTGCTGTTATTTGCAAACTAAAACACCATATCTTAATTAGCATATTTTGAAGGGTTTAAAACAAATTTCTATTCTGAAATATTTGTCTTCTAGAAAAAACACAATGTTTAAACTGCCTCATTGTCAATGTATGAAACTGTAGCTAATACATAATGTTTAAATATTTTTAATTTAAAAAATGAATACTTTTAGCTTTCTTAATAAAAAAGACTATTCAACTTTGTCATTTACTTCAGTATTCAGCATGACATTTTTCTCCTGTAGTAAATTATATCAGAGTCATCTTTTCTCTCAGCACCCAGCAAGCTGGGAGAGATTATATAGAAACACATCTCCAGGAGGCACTTCATGTCTTGCCTTACTACCTAATTAGTGCTAGAGACAGGTGTGTTTTCCTTCTACATACCTTTGCATCCAAGGGTATTTTATTAGTGTTCCCTAAAACTATGTTTTACTCAGCTATCCATGATCATTTTTTGTAGATGACAGACTTACGATTTGAACTTCATTTGGTTTCGATCTCTGAGGAGAGCAATGCAGATGATTTCTAAATCAAATGGTGGTGATAATAGCAGATGGGTAAAGAAGACTATTGACTTCAACACCCTCATGCACATGCATCCAAATTCTAACTTGGAATGGTATTGAAGTTCAGAGGAGAAGTATGTGGCTCTGCCTGGAAAGACCAGGAAGCGCCAGAGAAAGCTTTGAAGATAAGATTGCATAAGGGGGCAAGAGAGACAGGTGAGGTAACTGTTAAGTCAAAGTCAAGTTAAATGTACTGGCCAAATTAATTTTTTTCCAGGGTGTTTTAACATTTGGAATTTGGACTGAAGATTGTGGACTCACCAAACCTTTATACACAGATTATGAAAATACAAAATTGCCAGTAACATTTTTCATTATTTTTTTGAGAATATAGTTGCATCATTTCCCCTTTCCTTTTTCTCCCTTCAAGTCCATATACCTTTCATGAATTAATGGCCCCTTTTTCATTAATTGTTGTTACATGTATATATGTATATTCATATACATATGAATATTCCTAAATACATAAATACAACCTGTTTAGTTCATATAATGTCCCTTGTATGAATGTTTCCAGGCTTACCATTTGATGATGGATAACCAATTTGTGTACTCTTCCCTGAGAAAGAATGTTTCTTCCACTCTCAGCATTCTTAATTGCCTGTGGTCCTTGTGTATAGGCTTTCCTCTGTTCACTTTGGCATGACTATTGGTGTTGTCCCTTTTCAGCTCACCTTTGTGCAGTCATATTGGTGAGACATCATGAGTGTAGCTTCTGAAATTACTAGGAGACACAATCTCACAGCAAACGCACTGATCCTCTGGCTTTTACAAATTTCCCACTTCCTTTCTGCAATGTTCCCTGAGCCTTAGGTGTGAGAGTAGTTTTGTAGATGTATCCATTGGGACTGAGCTCCACAACTCTGCAAATGGATTCCACTACTAACTGAAGTCACACTCAGCTCATCTGTAAATTGAAGACTTCTGATTTTGCATTCTTATGCTAAGTTGTTGACTGTATTTCACAATATGTGTTTGAACAATTAATAAACAGAATTACAGAAATACTTTTAGCTTGGTGAAAGTTTTACTCTAAGGCTTTAGGTTCTTACTTTGCCTTTGGAGATTATTATTAAATCAGATGCACAAGGTAGAGCTATGCATTATATTCCTTTGCCATATCATTCAGCAATGCAATGCACATGTTTGCTTTTGTTTTCACTTTAATTTACTTCTCTTCTCCTCATTTCTTATTCCAATATTCTCCTGTGACCATAGGCAAATATTTATGGGTCAAGGTCTACTTTTTTTCTCTGTGCACTTGAAAATATGTGTTGTTTTATGTAGATAAATTTTAATAAACAGAAATATTAATTGTATTGTGCAATGAATCTCCTTCTCTCTTTTCCTTTTTGACACCATAACTTTAATGTCTACTCAGATGTACATGCTTCAAACTGATGCATAGTAATATGTCATACCTGTCTGTCCCATCTTACTTACTCATTCCTTGTACTTCCTGCTACCTCAAAAATATTTTGATAAGTACCCCAGAGCTGTATTTTTACACTCTCTGAGAGAAATGTTCTCAGATGTGTGTGAAATGAAAGCTTGGAAATGAAAATTTGGGGTCAGAGGTTATAGATATGCTTCATATTTTAGCACTTGCAGGTTGTTTTCTAAACTATCTCTATTTGTGTCTACTCTGTTTTAACAATATGCCCCTAATACAGTTATCTAACTATGACAGGTTGCATTTTACAAAGATGGCCGCAGGTTTTTACATCTTAGACTTTATTTTGGAGACTTGCTATTTGCCATCCCTAAGGAGAGGGCTTGCTCCTCCCCTTAAACTTAAGAAGGCTAAGGAATCGTGGAAAACCTAGCATTCTGTGAGCTGTGAGGTCATATCATGAAAGGTCATTGGATTCTGCCTTGAATTCTAGAACACTTGCCTTAGAACCTTGAGTTCCCATGTTAGAGGTCTGACTTTCCTGAGGCCACCATGCTGTAAGAAACACCAACATAGCCTGTGTGATAAACCATAGAGAGAAAGAGGGGGATATAGAAGCTAAGTTTTGTAGTGTCTTTTTATTTATTTATTTATTATTATTATTATTAATTGGTCTTCAATTGTGTAGCCCTGTCTGGTCCTGGAGGTGAAAGCAAGTAGGCAAAGAACAAAAGCTTCCTTCTTTCATGTCCTTATATAGGCTTTTAAGAGGAGATGTGGCCTAGATTAGATCTGGATTAAAGATCTGGATTTATCTTTTCTGTTCATAGGAAGTTGTGATTGAATCAATATCTTACTTTGGAGCTCATGCATTTGAAATATATCCCAAGTAGGTAGCTTGGGGCTTCAGAGCTTAATAGTATACAGACAAGCATTTTCTTGAAAGAAAACTATTATGGCCAAAGGACACATATTCCATATGTTTCTCAAGAATATGAAATTCAGTATACTGATGTTGTCTTCAATTGTGGTCCATAAAATTTAAGCCCTGGAACAAAGACAACTTTTAAATATACATTATTCTTTGAAAATTTCATTCATTGCATTTTGAGTTATTTATTTATTTCCCTCTACAATCTCCTCTCAGATCCACCCTCCATTCCATGCTCACCCAACCTTGTGTCTTTATTCTTTTTTTTTGTAAACTCATAGAGTCCAATCTGTGTTGCCCACATATGTTTGGGTATGTGGCCATCCACTGAAGCATGTTAGTACTACCAGGGACCATATCCTTAAAGAAAACTTTGCTTTTTAGCCTGGAATGAGGCTTTATTCTCACCTCCTCTCTCTATGCTAGGATTTTGTCTGGTTTGGGCTTGGATAGGTCTTAATGCATGTTGTCACAGCTGCCATGAGTTCAAATTTAGAAAAAAAATTATAAAATTTCAGCAATTGCTAATTGAGCCCTGAACTGCTTTAGAGGACACAAAAGTTTTAAAAGATAAAATTCCCTGTGAGAAATTTCAAGTGTGAGGTGAGAGTTTGGATAAATAGACAATTATCTAACAGAATAATAAGTGCTGTAGAGTGTTACTTGAGCAGAGAAGTGGTAGTCCCAGACTTTGTGACTATCGGAGGATAGGTCTGAGGACATGTTTACTTTCCTTTGGTTTGACCATAAAGGTTATAGAGAATCAAGTAATAAATCTCCCTCATTACATTTTTGTTCATTTTCTAGGTGGCATCTATTCAAATTCTAAACAGCTCTTTCACTGAGTACAATATACTATTGATTAATAGGGACACAGAAAACTTTGATAAAGTTTGAACTTTTAAAGATACTTTAAAACATTTCAGATAGTGGGCTGATTCTTAAGTTCCAGAATGGAACAGCCATAGAAGTTAGAAACCAAAAATCACTATGCATATGTTTGTGGGTGAGTTAGATGTCAAGAAAAAAGATGAATTGAGAACAAATTTTGCGTGCACTTCTATAGCACTTGTGCTGTTACAGAAGGGTATTTTCAGAACATTCACACAGAGAATATAAAGCTGATTATCTTAATATCTCAGTTCCATCTAACTTATTCTGATAGGTTGACATACCATAAAAACATACAATAATGTTGGAAAAGATGCTTCTTAATATAAAACAGACAACATAAGTAGATCTCCAATATAGTTATCTAAAAAGTGAACTGATCCCAAAGTGTGCACCTGACGATCTATTGGCTCCATTCAACCTGACTCTGAGAAGATTAGGGAAAAATGTTTAGTGATACTAAGCATATGTGCTGATGGTGAAGCCTTTATGATGGCTGCATGGCCACCTATTGCATTACTTAAGTTTCCTTTCCTTTGGGAAAGTATGAGCATTCCACTACATGGAGACTATGGCAGTGCCATTCTAGACTCTGCCCTCCTTGATGTATTTGTAGTTATAATATTTATGCACCTCAAATTTTAGTAATGATAGTTTATTATTTAAAACCATTTAAATATGTCATATATATGAATATGTGTGTGGTGATATTGTGTTCCCCAAAATGTTGTGTACCCAAATAAACTTATCTGGGGTCAGAGAACAGAACAATCACTAGACAGACATAGAGGCCAGAAAATGGTGGCACTCACACCTTTAATCCTAGCATTTGGGAGGCAGAGATCCATTCAGATCTCTGAGAGTTTAAAGCCACATTGGAAACAGTCAGGCATGGTGACTCATGCCTTTAATCCCAGGAAGTGAGCCTTTAATCCCAGGAAGTGATGGCAGGAAGTAGAAAGGTATTTAAGGTATGAGGATGAGGAACTAGGATCTGATTAAGCTTTTAGGCTTTTGAGCAGCAGTTCAGCTGAGACCCATTCGGATGAGGACACAGAGGCTTCCAGTTTGAGGAAACAGGATCAGCTGAGGAACTGGCAAGGTGAGGTAGCTGTGGCTTGTTCTGCTTCTCTGATCTTTCAGCGTTCACCCCAATACCGGGCTCCAGGTTTGATTTTATTAACAAGACCTTCTAACAATTCGTGCTACATGTGTGTGTGTGTGTGTGTGTGTGTGTGTGTGTGTGTGTGTGTGATCAGCTTACATTATCCAATTGGAAATATCTTTAAAATTTTTAAATGGTTGCAATGAATTTTTATTCATTTATTCAAGCACAGATTATGTTTGTTTACCTTCAGGTATTTACTTTCCAATTAGTTGCCAGTAACAACCCATTTACACTGAGAAAGATGTTGATATAAAAGCCAACAATTTAATGAAACTTTTTGCATAATTGGAAAACAAGATTAAACACGGTAATCTTGACATTTTTCTGGTGTTGAAGTTTGTACTCAGAAAATAGCATATGCCAGGCAAAGAACTCTAAAACTGAGACATTCTCTTCCTGCTTCTTTCTTTTCTTTTTTTCAGATGAAGTCCTCCTATAAATATAGCCCAAAGTGGCCTTAAGCTCATGATCATCCTCCTCACCTCCAAGAGTTGAGATTATGGACTACCAAGTATGACTGTCTCAAGACAAAGACAAAACAAAACAAAACAAAAATTCGAACAAGTCCCCAATATTTTAGGAAACCTTTATACATGGATTTTAGAATAGACTAAGGAGGGGGAAAAAGCCAGGATAGATTTACTTTTAGATAGACTCTCTGTGGAAGGATGGCTGAATCAATGGGGAAAGTAATGCTATTTCATGATCTCTGATATTGTGACTATGGGAGATTTTTCAGATGGTAGACTGTGCTTCACTTGCACCATTTGTTACAAACATGGGAATAGGTAAAGGAAAATGTACGTATTTTCCACACAAATTAATATAGAGGAAAGGAAGAAGGGAGAACGAAGAGAGATGGAGAAGGATCTTTTTGCCATGAATTTCTTCCTGGGGTCTCAGCTGGGAGTTATTTCTAGCTCTTACATATTGAGCTTATCTCTGTTTCCAGAAATATTACTGAGCATTCTTTTGTCAGTTCCAAACATGATCTATACTTGAGCCTTTATCTTATTTCCCCTAGAGATGGGTTTCTAGAATCTGACACATTATTAGTAATAAAGGAAGATGCTATTAGTATCTGGCAGACTAATTCCTACAATGCCATCTTTTTTCGTAACCTTATAATTCCATATGTCTACTGTGCTTCGTCTACTTCCTTTTAGGACTCACAAAGGCACAATTGCATTCAGAAAGAATCACACCTCAAATTATTTTAAATTGTATTAGAATTAAACAAATGTGGAAAAGATCTCTATCACTAGTCTTTGTCTTCCTCCCCTTCTCCATTATTCAATAGAAGTAAAGTATCTGACATCCATTATTTCCATTATTATAGAAATAAGTTAGTCTAAAATGGCAGCTCTCAGGGGCTCTTATGTTCATTTTGAATTCATAATTATTATTATTTCATTCATTATTTAGCCTTTATTTCCTATTAAACAAGTTCCAAATCTGAAAGACAATAATGAATAAATATTTGGAGGAGGAGGAATTCCTCCAACTTACTTTTGCAACATTCATGATATCTCATACATCTATTACATGATGGAGTCTTTGTTGTGTGAGGAAGAATAAGTTCTTCCTGAAATCTATAATTAATAGTGATTTTAAAGGTAAATTTAAAGGGGATAATAGGTCAAGAGCTTCACTGCTCGGTTCTCTCTTTTACCTGTTTATTGCTTCTTGTTCCTACCAGATACAGTTTTTTGGGGGTATGTCTCCTCTTTAGCTGTAGTGGTTGGTTGCCAATGCCCTGGGGGACTCCAGGTAGTTCCAGAATTTACAAAGAATTTGCAGAAGGAACTTCATATTGGTATAAGGAACAGATTGTGACATTGAGTAGGAAATAGAAGTATAACATCCAAATGTCTTTCCTAGTTGTGGATATAGTTATACATTGAGTGTTAGTTCCCACAGAGGCAGGCAACTAACTTGTTATACACTGTAGTAAGGTTGTACAGCATTCCATCACTTTGAAATACCTGCTGCCAACATTTGAGTCTTGTAGTAACTTATAGTAAAGAAGCAACAGAAGGACTCCCTACCTCTTTTTTCCTATGGAGAAAATGCAAACATACAATGAGCTCATTCATTACACATAGGTAATAATTATCACTTGCAAATTTCTGACTAGAAAGTTATATTTCCTTTTATTATGCTGCAGTAGCCCAGAAAAGAAATTCAAAAGTACCAAGACCAATAACAGTACTATATATCATAAATTCTAGAGGCAGTCTTTAGATGGAGATAAAGCTCAATGGGGGTGCTTTTCTTACTATGATGAGATGCTAGGTTCAATTCCCAGTAATGTAAAGGCAGGAAGAATTCTAGAGGATTCTAGAAAAACACCAGTAATGACACAAGATGCTTCTATTTCTTTTGAAAATACAACTTCTATAGGAAAGCCTTTGAATTTCAGAAGGCTTAGGAAGAACTGTGTAAGTGCATGCAACTGAAAGTGATTTATTAGTTTTGATTGTGTCTTTTAAGATACTGAACAATATCCATGACACAACAGGAAGCAAGATCCTAGGTGATAAGGGAATCATTTTGTGGATCTTAAACTTTCTAGGAGATTCAGTACTTATAAATGATTCTTGCAAGCAGCTGTGAACGTAGAAATCATACTTTAACCACTGATGTTAAACAGTGTGGTATGCTTGGTTTCTGGAAAAATAACATCAACCTTTTCATTAGGAAAATGCTATTTATCCTCCTCTGGAAGATCTGCTACAGGTACATGGTTTGTGGCAGGCTTAACATGTTTATGAACATATGTTTAATAAATTGTTGAAATCAAAACAAAACCAAGAGAAAGTCAACCTGACATCACCGGGTGAAGTCTCTCAAACATTTCCTCTATATTGATTTGGTTGCAATCCATTAATATTTTCAAAGCTATGTCTTACAAATCATCAATTTGTTTCAAAATGGAAGAATGGACTAGAAACCAATCTTAAGGTATATTTTATTAAGCAGATATGTCAGAGTAAAGGAAAATGCCTGCTTGCATTTAAATTAATCATGGATAAAGCAGATAAGTGCTAAAAACTGAGTAATGGAATTAAAACAGATCTTAGTTTTAAAAATAATTTTTGTAAAAAGAAATCCAAGTAGGTCAGATGCAGTCACTAAAATAGCTCTAGTAGCATATTTTACAAAGAAAGTCACAGTGACAGATTGAAGGATTTGATAGAGTTGTTGTTTTGTACATTTGAAACTGATGTTCTTACAGTTAACCTTCTGGAAGTCACAATAGTACTGTGTTCTTAACGCTACAGAGAACTTCAGAGAAGTAAATGTTTATTCTTTTCATGTGCTAATCCCTTTAGCTGCTCTTTATTTGAGTGTGCTGCAGTGGATTTAAAGTGGTAGGTGATATTTTTAGGTCATAACAGTATTGGAATTGCCTGTTAGTGCGATTTTAGTAGTGATAATTACGACTGTATTTTGGTTGAGAGTCTAATTTCCTGTTTATGGATGACTTTTCCTTTTAAGCAATCTACTTTTCTTAAGATGACAAATCCATTGGGTCAAAATTATACAATAAAATATAGTAAGTTTCTAGGCATCTATCCTTTTGTTAACAACATCATTTCCAAACTCTATATTGGACAGAAATCTAGATGAATCATGATTCACGTAAAAAAATCTAATTCATTGAAAATGTGCCTAGATTTTATTGCTCAGCTGAGAATACTCTGATGAAAAGCAAAAAATTTAAAGCCTATAATTAACTATTTATATTTTTCTTCTCTTTTGCAGTAATGTCTTTTAAGTTTTCTTCTGGTTTGAAACTGATAAAAGTATCCTAAATTATGCATAGGATTTAGAATATCAGAGTTGAAAATAAGGAAACTAATTGAGGCATAATTATTTTGGACTTTTGTATTCAGATTTAGTATCAATTGCATAACAAGAATTGTGTGGCACACAATACTCTCTTGCTTTCTTCTCTCACAGACCTTGGGGCCTTTATATTTAAGATAGAGAATACTTACTCTACTGCCTGTTCAGTCAATCATGTATTGTGGACACAGTATAGATTTTCAGTGGACAATTAGTTTTACATTTCACTTACTGAAATTTATGAGGTGAATGAATGACCTTGGATACTCTTAGTTTGAAGTTCTCCACAAAACAGACCTTGAGAAAATAATTTTGGCATGTCTCAATCACTCATTGTTGACTAACGTACCACTCTAAATGTTAGTGTCCTTGTGGTATGATTGAACATTCCAAGAGTGGTGTAGCTGGGTCTTGAGGTAGATTCTGGAATTAGTGCTAGTATACATTTTCTTCATGATTTTGAATTTAATCACAGCTAAATGAGGACAGTTCTGCTTTACTTGGCTTCTGATCTGGGTTCTAGAACCATTTGAGGACTCAGTCATGTGCCTCATGTTGATGCTGGGTGCTGGAAACAATAATTAGCATACCTACAACTAGCTTTTTTGTATAGTTCAACTGAGCAACTCAGTTTTAAGAGTGTCTCTCAAAAAGGCCAAGGAGGACCCTATTTCTTGTCATGACTTTGTTTATCTCTTCTACCTTGATCATAAGATAGCCCGGATTAGTAGAGAATGGAAGAATACCCATGTCACCTCATAAGAAAAGCATATGATAGTGGTTCTCAAACTTCCCAATGCTGCAACCCTTTAATATAGTTCCTCATGTTGTGGTGACCCAGTCATAAAATTGTTTTCATTCCTGCTTCATAACTGTAATTTTGCTAATGTTATGAATTTTAATGTAAATATGTGATATGCAGGATACCTGATATGTGAACCCAAGGGAATCTCGACCCACAGGTTGAGAACTGCTGGTATATGAGATGGGCTGTATCAGTACTCTCTGCTGCCAGGCATAAATAGTTGAGTTAGGAGGTGATTGTAGGGACTATTGTGTGGGGGATCATAAAATAAGAGATGGAAAAGAGCCACTAAAGAAACATTAGTGAGATGGTAACCATTTTGAATGGCTGGTACTCAATCTAACAAGGAACTAATTTTATTTTATTCTTATATTTTTATTTTCTAAAAAAAATTCATTCATGCATATAATTTGATCATGCACACCCACCATCTCTAACAAGCAACTCATGATAGATTTCTTAGAACACTCACTAAGATTATGTTATGGGTGAATAAGATGGGGTATTTATCCACCATCTCTTATTCTATATTGTATATGTTAATATGATGACTTTTGTCCTTCAGGCTTGCCTTTCAGGATGTTGAACACATTCCTATGTCCAGAAACAATTCTTGAACTGAGTAATGCAACTGCTTGCTGTTGGGGGTATTTGACTTATGTGGGGATTATCTATGAATAGTTTGAAATTCTAGGTGGACTCTAGGAGTGATGGGTCAAGACAAAGACAGCGTCTGTCATTGATGCATTTCATAGGACCCACAAAGTAGCTTCTTGTTGCTAGGTTTATTTCAGAAATAAATCTATTTCATAAAATGTATACTTCATAAAGTGGGCATATTTCATAAAATGTATAATCAATTGTTGCCATTACTACTAATGTTTTCCACATTTGACTTTTAAACATAATAGTATAGTTATCAGATGACCTCATTCTTCTCTATTGAGTGCCTTATTTAAAAAGCTTTATTATGTTATTTTTATATTGTTTGTGTAAGTGTGGGTGGGTACATACGTGCTATGCCACATGCATGGATATCAGAGGACAATTTGTGAAATTTAGCTCTCTGCTTGTGCCACTAGGATCATGTAGAACTCAGACATGGAACTCAAGGTTGCCAGGCTTGGGGCAAACAACTTTACCTGCTGAGTCAGCTAGCTCAGCATATGGAGTGCCTTCTTTACAAAGTTATATGATGTTGTTAAAAACTGTTGGTCTCTTTTTTGTGAATAACATGAATATTTTGTAATACTGAGAAACAAATCTATGTAATACTGAGCTATGCTGGAATTTGGGAATATAACAACAAAGAAAAGTAAGTGCTTTTATTAGGTCTAAAATAACCTAAATTCATGAATTCAGGTAACTGATGATTAAGAAATTGGGTCTTTGGGTGATTAAGTCACTATGGTAGAGCCCTCAAGAGAGTAATGTCCTTAGCCCAGTGACGGTGGCGCGTGCCTTTAATCCCAGCACTCAGGAGGCAGAACAAGGCAGATCTCTGTGAGTTCAAGGCCAGCCTGGTCTACAGCACAAGATCCAGGACAGGCACCAAAACTACACAGAGAAACCCTGTCTCAAAAAACAAAAAAAAGAAAGAAAGAAAAGAAAAAGAGAGTAATGTCTTTACATAAGACATGTAATGCAGCTGTGTTGAAGTAAAAACCTTCCTTTTGAATAGAAAGAAAAGGGAAAATGATGAGTGATGTCATTCTATAAGCTGTGAAAATGTGTTTCTCTGATTGGTTGATAAATAAAGCTGTTTGGCTAATGGTGAAGCAGAATAAGGTTAGGCAGGACATTCTAAAGAAAGGGAGAGAAAGGAAGAAGACAGAGCAGAGGAGACGCTGGCAGCCGCCACCATGAGAAGCAAGATGTAAAAGTACCAGTAATCCACAAGCCACGTGGCAAAGTGTATATTTATAGAAATAGGTTAATTTAAGATATAAGAACTAGATAGCAACAAGCCTGCCATGGCCATA
>CABHPQ010049944.1:0-23426 GCA_902168405.1 Peromyscus aztecus
TATTTAAGGACGAACGCACAGGAAGTAGTTCCCTTTTCGGAGAGGTTTCTTGGCGGAAGAAGCTAGCCAGCAGCACGTGGGTAAGCTCCTAGCTCTGACCTCTTGGGCTTTTATCTTTACCTTGGCTCTGTGTTTCTTATTTAATAAGACGGTTGGTTACATCTACAGAGATGGTCCACCAGTTGAGAGCACTAGCTGATCTTCCAAAGGATCTAGGTTTGATTGTCAACATCCACATGGTGGATCACAACCATCTGTAACTCCAGTTCCAGAGAATCTGACACCATTTTTGAGATTCCATGTGCACAGCATACATATGGTGTATTGACATGCATGCAGACAAAACACCAATCAAAATAAAACAAATGAATCTTTTAAAAAATAAAGAATTTTAACAGTGCTTTAAACTTTATGGACACCTTGCTGTGTCTGACAGTAGGGTTATTAGAAGTTGTAACAAATAGATTTTTGAAATCAATAAACACCAAACCTAATGTTCTGGTAAAGTAGTTTTCAAGTTTGTGTCACTACAGGGTAACTAGCTTAGTCTGAAAAACATTCTTTTTGATAGAATTCCTTACTATTACTTCTTACAATGCAAACAATAGGGTTTAGATCTTTTTTCTATGTAGCAAAGAAGGGTATGTGTTACACATGGCTAGGGTGCTAATGTGAGATTTTCATGAACTGTTTGAGTGCCTTGTACTGAATTAAATAGCATTTCTGGGTCTTGTGTAAATCTGTGAAATGAAAGTGTTATTAAATAATGTTTGTTGTGTAACAAAACTTTAAAAATGAATAAAAAAGAACTACCTTAGTATAGGTGAACATAAACAATAATCTGGCTACTGAAATTATTACAAAAGGAATTTATTATCCCTGATTATTTACACTTTACTCTCAGTGTATAGGAAGACATAAGACATTTAATTTTTCTTCCAAATGACATTTTGCCAATTTAATAAATTTTAAATGGAAGAATTAAGAGATGACACAATGAGGCACAATGGTACATGCTTGTAACCTCCACACTCAGAAAGTAGAGGCAGAAATAGCTAGTTCAAGGCCAGAGGAATGGAGATACAGCCCAGTGGGAAAGAAAGCACTCTGTAGCAGAAGCATAGGAATCCAAGTAAAAAACTTCAGATTCACATGAAAAACTAGGTATAACTTAGAACATGCCTATTTAACCCCATTGAGGTAGGAAACGGACACAGAAGGATCACTGAAGCTTCTGACCACCAGCTGCTTCCTTACTTCCTGTTCAATGAGAGAGTCTACTAAAAAGAGTAAGTAGAAGAGTGATAGAGTAGGATACCAGAGGTCCTCTTCTAGTTTTTGTATATGCATACAAGCACATGCACTTACACACATGTGCATATATACCACACTTATGGCTCTCCACTGAAAAAAATCAAGAGATTACAGATAATATGGATAATAAAGCAATGCAAAATTTATATATTTAAAAGAAATATATGTTAATTAATGCTTTATGTTTTATAACCTGGTATATAAATACATAATGAACAGTGTTTTTATCTCAGTGTTCAATGATCACAAATATAAACTAATTATTCACCCCCTAAGCTACTGTTTTAATTATGGCAAAAAATGATCTTCCATATGTAACAGGCACAGTGAGAGACAAATGGTACAGAAACTCACCTGAAGAAACATGCTCATTCATGTAAACATAAGTTACCCAATGGGCCCCCATGACTTGTCAAAAAATTAGCTGATTATCTCTTTTGTGCAACAATCACCATTATTCCTACCTCACTCATCCTTTTTGGCTTGTATCTTACTCTAAATTGATGATTTCTGAAGAAGAAAGGAGGGGGAAATAAAATAACTGGATCTATTTCTTTTCACTAATATTGGTCATGAGAGACAAATTTAAAATGTTGGTGAAAACCAAAGTTTGTTAACTAATAATGCTAGCTAATTTCTTCATGGCTTTTATTTGTACACATTATTTTCTTCCAAATATTAAATTTTTATCAAGAGAATTTGTGGTAGTTTGAATGAAAATGCGCCCATAGGGTTTTATACTTGAATGCTTAGTCACTGGGGTGTGGAACTGTTTGGGAAATACTAGGAAATGTGGCCTTGTTGGATGGAGTGAGGCCTTGTTGGAGGAAGTGTGGCCTTGTTGGAGGAGATATATCTCTGAGGGCAGGCTCTGAGTTTTCAAAAGCCCACATCAGAACTCTCTTTTCCTGCCACCTACAAATGAAAATATAAAGCTTAAAGCTATTGTTCTAGTTGTCTGCCTGTCTGCTTCCTGCCATGATGATCAAGGACTAACCCTCTAAAACTGTAAGCAAGCTCTTAATTAAATACTTTCTTTTTGTAAATGTTGTCTTGGTCATGGTCTCTCTTCACAGAAATAAAATAGTAACTAAGACAGAATTCATTATATTATGGTCATCAGTATTTTTTTTTACTGGAATTCTCCTCGTTTGTATAAGACCAATCATATAAGAAATTACTAAAAGTACCTGCATTGACAGGAAAATTGAATAGATATTTAATGCACATATTTCATATAATTTTGCAGTATTCACAAAATTGGAATTAATCTCTTTCAGTTATTTGTTGTTTGATCTGAATGGCAAAAGGTGTGAATGTACATGTTTGCGTATTTATGCTGTGTTGGGGTATTTGTTGAGAGGTATGCTGAATGGAGTGATTGGCCTGAGGTTTGTGCTGAGGTTTTGAATATTTACCAGTCATTTTCTAATTTGCCTTAAACATAATTTGCTATTATACTTTGGGTATTTTTAGTGTTTCATACACATGTCATCCCTTTCTCTCTTCTTCAAAATGTCCTTTCTTCATTTTTAGAGCATCAGTAGATCTAAGGAAGTGAATATACAAACTGAATCTGAGAAATCTTGTTGACAAAAAAGAACACCGGGATGTTTTTAAAGTCAAATTGAAAAGATTTTCACAGACAAGAATAAAATATTATGAGCACTCATAACACTAACTTATACAATTTGTATATATCATATATGTTAAAAGGTGATTGCTTAATATTATATTGTGATAAAATGTGTATATTTAAACATGTACATTTAATCTGTCTTTAATTGTTCAGTCCATAGGCACTAGATTTATCTTCTTGTAGATGAACCTTAAAAGGTCTTATTAATAAAAACAAACCCAGAGGCAGGTATTGGGGTGAACACTGAAAGATCAGAGAAACAGAACAAGACACAGCTAACCTTACCTTGCCAACTTCTCAGCCGATCCTGTTTCCTCAAACTGGAAGCCTCTGAGTCCTCATCTGGATGGATCTCAGCTGTACTGCTGCTAAAAGCCTAAAAGCTTAACAAGCCCAGTTCCTGGTCTTTATGCCTTATATACCTTTCTGCTTCCTGCCATCACTTCCTGGGATTAAAGGCGTGTGTCTTTCCCAAGCTAAGACATGAGAGCTCAAGTGCTGGGATTAA
This sequence comes from Peromyscus aztecus, assembly GCA_902168405.1. Lineage (NCBI taxonomy): Eukaryota > Metazoa > Chordata > Mammalia > Rodentia > Cricetidae > Peromyscus > Peromyscus aztecus. The sequence continues at coordinate 3,462 of CABHPQ010049944.1, forward strand.
AGGTGAGTGTCACCATGCCTGGTTGTTTCCAGTGTGGCTTTGAACTCATAGAGATGATCATCCTCATCCAAATGGATCTCTGCCTTCAGAATGCTAGGATTAAAAGTGTCTGTGCCACCATTTTCTGACCTCTATGTCTAGCTAGTGGCTGTTCTGTTCTCTGATCCCAGATAAGTTTATTAGCGTGCACAATATATTGGAGAATAAAATATCACCACATCTTCTAACTTAAAATTAAAATTAAACACAAACAAAACATATGAAACAATCATTTTCAAGATACAGGACATCAAGAAACAATAACATATAATAACCATTGAGAGACAGATAGCATGGTAATCCCAACAAATGCTTTGATGAGTTTTTCGGGCATGATGCAAGGAAGGTTGCCCCACATATAACTTGTCCAACTTTATGAGTTGAATCGATAAAAATTATAGGTAATTCTAGAAGGAACAAATATAGAGATAATTTCTACTAAAGTGTCTAAATTCTATTAAATAAGAGCTTATACAGACAAAACTCAAAACTTAGAACATGCATATAAGGAAATAATGCAGTCTTGAGGAAGAACTTTCTATCTACCTAAAGGCACAATTCTGAATGCTAACATATACCAAGAATGACTCTTCTTCTTTATACTTAGATTGAAAAAAATAAAACCTCAAATTTTGGAGTCATTGAGCATCTGGAAGGTATTTCCATAATAATGAAAGAATACTAAGCAAAACTGACCTGAAATTTTAAAAACAACATGTAAAATAATCAAAACATTTACAATAACGATGCTCACTTTACATATATTAATACATAAAATATATATTTTATAAATATGGTGAACTTAATGATATTAAATATTCTCACAAGATTATCAAGCAGGTAAAGAAACAAGACTTTGTTTACTATAACGAGGAGAAAATGTCAATTGAAACTGTGCCAGAACTAACACAGGTTTAACACTTAACAGTCAAAAGTATTAAAAATAGTTACTGTAACTATATTTTATATATTTGGATTGGTAAAAACACAGAAGATGTAAAAGACTTAAACCGATTTACTAAACATAGATGTTACAATGTTTTATATGAAATATATGTATATATTAAGATATAATGTTATTAATAACATATTTAATGTTTTGGAAAATATATTAAGGAACTTGAAATCTGTGCTGATTAGTTGTTTGCTTGGTTTTGTTTGTCAACATAACAAAGCTAGTGTCATCTGAGAAGAAGGAACCTCAACTGAAAAGAAGCTGTCAACAGATTGCCTCTAAGTAAGTCTTTGAAGGCATTTTCTTGATTAATGATTGATGTGGAAGGGCCAAGCCTACTCTGAATAGTGCTACCCATGGTCAGGTGGTCTTGGGATATATAAGAAAGCTGAGGGGGCTATGAAAGCAAGCTGTTAATCAGTGTTTTCCCATGCTCTCTGCTTCAGTTCCTGTCTCCAGGTTCCTGTCCTACCATACTTTCATGATGGACTTGATCAAAATATGTAAGCCAAATAAACCAGTTCCTCCTCAAGTTGCTTTTGGTCATGGTGATTTATTACAGCAAAAGAAGGTAAACTAAAGGCATATCATAAAATCTATTAAAAATAAAATAAGAAAAATTAAGGAGCAAGAATAAAATCAGTGTGTTGTAGAACAACTTCAGGCATCTCTGATGGAGAGTAGTGAGGAACACAGAAAAATAATAGCTGAAGGTTTTCCAAATTACATGAAAACCAATTAAGAAATACATCATCTCAATGAAATGCAAGCATAAGAAATAGTAGTAAAATTACATCACAGTCAAACTGTTCACATTAGGGATAAAGAGAAAAATGCTTAAATTATCCAAATATGAAAAAGACACTTATGGATAGAAGGATCAAAAATTAGGACAAGAGTAGAAGTTCTGTTGAACACAAATGAAAAATAGTGAAGAAAATATTTAAGTCCTGAAAGAAAACAAGAAGTAAAACTAGAACTCCATAGCTCATAAAATAGTTATTCAAAAACTAGAATGCTATATCTCATAAAAGTATTTTTAGAAAGTAAGGGAAATGCAAATGTTTTCTGACAACAAAGGAAGATAAAGGATGCCTGTTCAGGTAGGCAGAAAATGATATCAGAGGGAAAGTTAACTCAATATGAAGAAATTCAGACAACAATTGGCTACGTGACTGTTTTTTTCCCATTTAACTTGTTTTAATGTTTCTTCACAAATGGTGAAAATACTAAAGTACAGACAAGGAATAATCATAATGTTGTGGCCAACATTATAAATATGGAATTATAAATTTAAAACATTTTCTGGTTTAAAAAATAAATCTGGTCGTCAATGCAGCTCTGAGGGTCTCTCTAGTAGGACCGGTCTCTACGTTCCTGATGGTGCTTGCCTTTATCCATTTCCCCAGGTCCTCCACGTCTTCCTCTTCTTCCTCCCATCTGTTCCATCAATGGTCCAGGAGGCCCCCCAGGACCACCTCGTCTTCCTCCACCAAAGCCACCACGGTCCATGCCACGGCCACCTCGGAAGCCAACTCTGTCTCCACCTCGGCCACCTCTGAACATTTCTCCAGGACCACCATGGTCCATAAGTCCACCTCTTCCTCCCCACATGCCAACAGGGCCGCCTCAACCACGATCACCACCCGGAGGTGGGAAGGGTGACGGGAGGAAGCCCTTGGGCTTACAGGCCTTACACTGGTTACATTCTGTTCTCCAGGCAAAGTTCTGGTTTCCACAGCCCGGATTGGGACACTGCCAGTCTCCAGCTCGGTGCTGGACATTTCCTCCTCCAGAGGGGTTCCCTCGGGAACCCCGGGCCCCCCTTAGGGGGAAGCCTCTTCTGTCTCCTCCACAGTCTCCCATTCGACCCATGGGTCCTCCAGGACCTCCTGGGCCACCAGGACTTCCACGAAGTGGTGGTGGCATTCCTCTGTCCTCACGATGTGGCATGCCACCCCGCATGCTGTTCATTGGAGGCTTCTTTTGGGCAAGAGAAACTTTAAGTTTGCTTCCTTGAAAATCTTTTTCTATCAAACCACTCCACGGTAGCCTTGGCAGTTGGCGGGTCTTCATAGGACACTGTGGCGTCGCCTTTAGGCTTTCCTGTCTCCTTATCCAGGTAGATGTGGATCATGGGTTGCCCAGTTCTCTTGTTCATCTTGACAACCCCACACTGCTTAAAGAAGTCAGCCAGATCATCCAGAGTCACGTTGTCATTTAAACCTTGCACATAAATTGCACTGTTGTCAGAGTCTTCATCGGGATATATAGGAAGGCCTAGATCAAGATCTGGTCCTTCATCCATGGGTCCACCAGGCTTATTGAAGCCACCTCGCTCTCCAGCGCTGCCCATTCTACCGCGTCCTCCTCCCCGCCCACCACTGCTCATGCCTCCATGATCAAATCCCTCTCTTCCCCTGCCCCGGTTATCAGGGTCACTCATGCTCCGGTTTTCTCCTGGTCCGGAAAATCCTCCAGACTCCTGCCCATAACCACCCATGCTACTGGGGTGGTCCTGTCAGAATGAACTCTGCTGCCCGTAGCTGCTGCTCTGTTGGCTATATTGACTTGGAGCCTGGCTGTAGGATCCAGTCTGAGGGGGGTAACTAGTGGGAGGCTGCTGCCCATAGCTGCTTTGTTGACCATAGCTACTCTGCTGTCCATAGCTGCTCGGCTGTCCATAGGTGTTCTGCTGAGAGTAACTGCTCTGATCATAACTAGTAGGCTGTGACGACGAGTAGCTGGTAGGAGGATAGGATGGAGGTGCAGTGACTGGCTGCATGGGGTAGCTCCCAGGTACCTCGGGATAACTGTAGTTACTCCGTCCATATCCTAGGCTGGGCTGGTTATAATCCCCTGTGCTAGACTGAGGTTAACTAGTCTCAGCGGGCTTGTTACCATCCTGTGGTCTTGTAGGTGCGGTGGCTGCTGGCTGCTGGCCATAGGCTGGGTAGGCAGGCTGGGTGCCATATGCAGACTGAGCTGCATAAGAGGCCTGGGTTGTGGTGACTGTAGCAGTGGTGGTATCATAAGCACCAGTGCCATATCTTTGGACAGGCTGGCTGTATGCCTGGGGGGCAGTTGGAGTGGTATAACCAGTGGGAGGCTGTCCATAAGAAGTTGCATATGCAGTCTGCCCATAGGTGGCAGTGGTCTGAGCCTGGGTATAGCTTAACTCAGTAGGCTGTTCATAGGTTCCATAGCTTTGTTGCCCATATGCCTGGGTGGTCTGTGCATATCCTTGAGTTGGCTGGGCGGTGTAAGCACTGTAGCCCTGTTGGGTTGCAGCTTGGCTGTAGGTACTGTAATCCGTGGACGCCATTTTCTCTCCTTCCTCCTCGTTCTGTCAACGTCCGTCTCAGCTACATGACTTTTTAATGTGAACTTTCTTTACAAATCTCAGACTGTCCTTGAAATCAAACATTTATTCTGATTTTCTCTGTTGAACTCTTCAGATAAGAAACAATCAAAAGTACATCTTTGGTGCTGTTGAGATGGCACTGGCACAGGGGTTAAGAGCACTTGGTGCTCTTGAGGAGAACCTGCTTCAGTTCTCAGCACCCACATGGTAGTTCACAGCAATCTATAATGTCAGTTCTGGGGTAACTGACTCCCTATTCTGACTTCTGCAGGAAATGTACTCATGCACTTACATGCAATTAAAACACTTATACACATAAAATAAAGAAAAGTACTGTTTTTAAAAGTTTAGAATGACAGTTAATAAATGAATAACTATAGGTTGAAACTATCAACAAATTCAACTTTAGTTCCCCATTAAAAAGTGAGAAAACTCCCAGAAAAAAAAATATTTTTGATAATTTTATGTAAGAGTATTATATTTCAATATTTTTATTGAAAATAATTTTTCATACAATATATTCTGATCATGGTTTCCACTTCCTCCTTTCCTTCCAGATTGTTTTCTACCCATCCAACTCCATACCTTGTTGCTCTCCCTCTTTAGAAAGCAAACAGGCAAATAACAACAAAAAAACCCACTAAGAAACCAGAATTCAAAGCAAATGCATGAAACACACACACATACACACACACACACATGCACACACACAACACAAACACATATACTCCATAACAAACATAAAATCAGAAACCATAGTATACAAGCAAAAGTGCAGTAAGGATAAAATTTCTGAAGTAAAAAAATATGAAACAAACAAACAAAAAAACTAAACCAAAACAACAACAACAAAAAGCCTCCAAAGACGCCATTGAGTCATTTTGTGTTGGTCATCAATGAGTGGGTGTGGAACCTGCACTTATGTGTGGTTTGTATACTCAGTGAGACTCCCTTGGAGAAAATTAATTTTTCCTCTGCAAGTAGTTGTCAATTGGAGATAGCTTCTCGATCACGTCCACTTCCCCATCTCCAGACTGGGATCCTATGAGGCTTGAACTTGTGTGGGGCATTCTTGTACTGTCATGGGCTCTGTGAGTTCATAATGCACACCAGTCCTGTTGTATCTGGAAGACAGATTTTTTTGGTGCCATTCATGCCCTCTTGCTCTATTTTCATCATTTCTAATATAATGAACTACTGAAAACTTATGACTTTAAAGTTTAATCATTTCATGACTAAAATTGGGGTCAAGGGAAGTTAGAGAATCACTGATATTAAAGCAATGAAAAAGTTAAAATGTCAATTAACCACTCTTTAATAAAGGGCCCGATAAACTTAAATCCGACGAAGCTTCTAGATTAATCTGTCATTTTACATGCAGTGCAGAGTATAGAAGACCACACTTTGAAAAATCCTATCAAGAAGAGAAGTTTTACTGGCTAGTTTTAGGTCAATATCTCAAGCTAGAGTCATCACGGAGGAGGTAGCCTTAACTGAGACAATGCTTCCATAAGAAATGGCTATAAGGAATATTTTCAAATAGTGGTCCACAGAAGAGAGCCCAACAGGTGGTGCTATCCTTGGGCTGGTGGTCCTGGGTTCTATAAGAAAGCAGTCAGAGAGCAAGTCAGTAAGCCACATCCCTCCATCACCTCTGCATCAGCTCCTACCTCCACTTTCTTTCCCTGTGTGAGTTCCAGCTCTCACTACTTTTGGTAATTAACTCTGATATGGAACTGTGAGTGAAACAAATCCTTTCCTCCTGAGTTGCTTTGGTCATGGTGTTTCATCACAGCAATATTAACCCTAACTATCAGACATGATCAGTAAAATCTAGAAAATGTATTTTGTTTTGTTTCGTTTGTTATTTTTTGTTTTTAGAAAACTATAAGAAAAAATAATTTAAATGAATAAAGTAAATAGTTTAAGAGATGTATAAAATGAATTCAATATTTGAATAGAGTAATTTGGATATAGGTTTCAATAAGCAATTGAAAAAAGGCTATCTGAGGAAATATGAATATAAATCATATATTTAATATGAATTAATTTATTAATTTTACTTTTGCTTTGACAATTTTATTTTTTAATTTATTCATTTTATTCTTTTATCATTTAGTACATCTATAAATAAATATATTATATTCTTTGATCAAATTTCCTCAGATTATTCGCCTTTATTACCTTCATGTCCCACCAAATGTCTTCTTTCCAGGTGCTTACTACTACTCCCATGCCTTTTTATTTTTATCATTGACGCTGCTTGCAAGGCTCTGGATGGGAGCTGTTTGAGGGGGAGAAATGTACCAGTGGATACACCAAAGAGGAATATGACTCCCACTCCTTCTGCAACCTTTAACTTTAGCTCTTCTGAGAAGGTTGGGGCCTTATGATACTTTCCCTCTTCCATGGTGGAGTGCTGATAGCTCAATATTATGGCAGTATTATGCAAACTGTTGTGAATTCATGGGTTCATCAGCCATGCCATGTCTAGTAGATAACATTTTATAGCATTATCTGGATAAATTGGTATGATAATTAGGATTTTCTTTGAAATAATCCAAAAAAATTGAAGCAGAATTATTTCTTGATTAATAATGGCTACTTAGTTGATTTATGCCAGGGAATTCATTATATTATATTATATTACCTGCTTTTGCATGTCTTTAATATTTCCAATGATTAAAAATGTGTTTCCACTTTTAAGTTTCATCACTAGATCATAGGCTTCTGAGGGCAGTGAAGATAAGAAATGAGCAGCAGGAAGGTTGGTATTCACATAGAAAATAAACTTTGTTTATGAACAGAGAGAGAGGAGAGAGAGAGGGACAGAGATGGAGAGACACACAGAGAGAAAGAGAGAGAGAGAGAGAGAGAGAGAGAGAGAGAGAGAGATTAATTCAGGCACAGTGGCCTCAAAAGGTGTTTAGATTAGTTTTAAACTCTTACTTGGTGAATAATTTTAAAAAGATTAGATGAAAGCACATTTAGGGTTTGATGATAAATGCAGGATTGCCTACACGTAAATCAGTCACCTGCTTCTAAAAGTCCATAAAGATACTTCTACTGTTCAGAAACTATAATTTAAATGGCATTATTTGATATAGGATAGCTATTATAAGAACAAATGACAAATCTATAATGTTTTATAGATTTGAAAATTGGGTTATTTTCAAATATTTAACTGAATGCCTTTTTATATTACTTATTTTTCCTCTTTTGTTTTAATTAATCCCCCTTTCTGGATATTTCAATACACTCCTGTGATTTAGACTATTATATTAAAAACTGAAATAAGTAGGAACATATTTATTAAATCTTAGCCCATTTACCATATTCACCACTTTCCGAAGTTGTCCGTATCTAGTTTCTTTGATCCCTGTTTATATTTGATGGACATACAAAGCCAGGCAGCAACCAAAGGCAGGAAATGACTGTCAATGTTTGCACTATGGTATATTAGAATTGATTTGAAACCTGGATGTATTAATCTCAACCTGAGCAGCAAGCAGTATTTGGCCTATGAAGATAAGGAAAGAAGTGTTCTACAGCAGATGAGGGCAGTATATACCAAGCCTAACTTACTTCTGGCCAAGATTCCAAATAAGCAGAGGAAAAATGAAAATTCACTTGGGTCTCACAGTGTGAAACATTCAGATATTTCAAACTCTCTGCAATTTTCACTTTGCAGGAGGATATTAGGTTTACTCAGCTATAACAATATGATTCTATAGATAAATCCATGAGTCTATGATTTCATGCAATTTGTTTAGCTGTCATGACATGTATCTAAGTGACAGTTTTTATCACTAGAAATGGCTTGTGCCCATGATTATCTTTTGAAAGCAATGGAGCTTAGCAGGGTTTTACAAAGAAGTAAATGGTATCTTTCTGAAAAAAAAGTAGACTCAGAACATGGATTAGGAGAAAGAACAATGAAACGGCAGTTCAGACTCTTGGAATTTCACTGTAATTTGACTATTTGTTAGCTATGTGATCAAGGACAAGTTACTTCACCTCTTAACCCCTGTTAACACATTGCTAAGACAATCTTACATTAGATTACTTCTACAATATTTTCAGTTCTAATTCATTCATTGAGTACATAATTATTAAATACTCATTGAAAAAGCACAACATAATAGCTAAGTTCATGCTTCTGAAATCATACTCCTTAGCTTTTAAGTCATGTTTTTACTTACTGTATTTGTGTGCAAATAAACTACATATTTTAACTTCTCAATGTTTCATGGACCTCATTTAAATATTTTTTATTTGTATTGAAAATAGATTTTTTTCTCATACAATACATCCCGACTATAGTTTCTTCTCTCTCCACTCATCCCAGCCCCCCCCCACTCTCCTCTCACTCAGATCCACTCCCCCTCAGTTTCCTCTTCAAAGAAAAGCAGACCTCCAAGAGAGGACAGCCAAACAGAACAAAACAAGATACAGTAAGACAAGGCAAAAGCCCCCTTATCAAGGCTGGACAAGGCAATCCAATGAGACAAAAAAGTCTCAAGAGCAGGCAAATGAGTCACAGCCAGACATGTAGGGAAAGAGTCTAAATGGAGGTTTCCATTGGTTCCCTCCACTAGGAGATCAGGGAACTCCACAGAAGACGGGAAGAAATTCTGAAGGAGTCAGAGGAGATGGGTCACCAGGAGAACATGGCTCACTGAGTCAACTAAGCATGGCTCTCATGGGCTCATAGAGACTTGAAGCAGCAAGCACATGGCCTGCATGGAACTACATTAGGTCCTCTGTGTATACATTATGGGTGTTAGCTTGATATTTTTGTGGGACTCCTAACAATGGGAACAGGTGTTTCTCTGACTCTTTTGCCTGTAGCACAAATCTTAAATGGCCTTATTAATAAAAAACAAACCCGGAGGCAGGTATTGGGGTGAACACTGAAAGATCAGAGAGACAGAATCAGCCACAGCCACCTCACCTTGCTGATTCCTCAGTTGATCCTGTTTCCTCAGACTGGAAGCCTCTCAGTCCTTATCTAAATGGATCTCAGCTGAACTGCTTCTCAAAAGCCTGAAGCTTAACCAGCTCTAGTTCCTGGTTTTCATGCCTTATATACTTTTCTACTTTCTGCCATCACTTCCTGGGATTAAAGGCGTGAGTCACCATGCCTGGCTGTTTCCAGTGTGGCTTTGAACTCACAGAGATCCGCATGGATCTCTACCTCCAGAATGCTAGGATTAAAGGTTTGTATGCCACCATTTTCTGGCCTCTGTATCTAGTGGCTGTTCTGTTCTCTGACCCCAGATAAGTTTATTAGGGTGCACAATATTTTGGGGAACACAATATCACCACAGTTGCCCCCTCAGGGTTCTCATTTATAAGGGAAGCTAATAATAGTACATAGCTCACACACTTTTCTGAATCAACAGAAGTACTGCATTTAATGAAGGAGTTTAGAAAATTACCTGATATTCAATAATTTTTAACTAATATTATTATAAACTAAGCAATAGAGACACAATAAAGACTATGGTTGTTTGAATGAGAGTGGCATAGGTTCATGTGTGAATATTTAGTCTCCAGTTTGTGAAACTCTTGGGAAAGGATTAGGAGGTGTGGCCTTATTAGAGGATATATGTCACTATGGGTGGGATTTCAGGATTCAAAAGATTTGTGCAATTTCCAGTGTTCTCTCTTGCTCTCTCCTGCTTATGGATCAAGAATCAAGATATGAGCAATCAGCTGTTCCCACTTTCATGGACTTGAATTCTCTGAAATAGTAAGCCCAATTAATTTTTTTCTTTTATACGTTCTCTTGGTCATGGTATGTTGTCACAGCAATATAAAAGTCTGTGACCTACGTTAGTTCCAGTAGTGATAGATTGTTGTGATAGGCCAGGTAATACTGTTTTTAGGGGGAATGTGGAAGACTTTGGGACATGGAATAACAGAGTGCTTCAATATTGTAAGCAGAGGTTAAAAGGCCACCCTATCAGGAGTTTGGAAGATAATAGTGCTGGAGAGCTATGTGGACTGTGGAGTCCTAGCTAAAGAGTTTTCAGAAGAGAACAGTGTTAAGACTGAAAAAATATGGTTCTTTTTTAAGTTCAACTAGGTGTATTTTACATTATGATGTGCTCATGATCTTATGGAGGGCAGGGAGTGGATTATGGTGATTTTGATTGACAATTGGATCCTTATTCTCTAATGTTTAAATACTTCATTCCAAGTGGGTGGAACTCTTTGAGAAGGATTAATAACTATGGTCTTGTTGAAAGAAGCGAGTCACTGAGAGTGGGCTTTGAGGTTTCAAAAGACTCCTGCCATTCTCAGTGTGTTCCCTGTCTCTCTCCCTCTTGTTTGTGGATCAAAATGTGAGTTCGCAACTAGTTATGCTGCCATGCATTTGTTATTTCAAGTACTCTAATCCTCTGAAACTGTAAGCCTAAAGATGCTTTAGTTATGGTGTTTTCTCACAGTATTAGATAAGTTTCTAGAACAGACACTAAGAATGAGGAAACCTTTGTGGTCAGGGAGCATACAAAGAAGAACAGAAAATGAAATGGCATGGTGGATAAAATCATAATAGAAGGAGTATCTCTGGATAAAACAGAAAAATAAGCTAGGTTTGGGGAGGGGTGCAATATAAATTGTGAAGAATATTCAAGCCAAAAGAAGAAAGATACATTCATACTACATAAGGGGGAGTGCATTGATAAGTTTCAGGCACATGCTTAGTTTATCAATTATATAGAATAAAACACAGTATATCAATGAAACACAATCCATACAGCAACCATCATATGTGAATTCTGCACCATAGCCTTTTGCTTATCAAACCAAACCATGAAAGAGAAGAAAGGTAAACAACTAAATTGGAAAAATATATATCTATGACACATGTAATCTATCACGAAACTTGTTAAATTATATAAGGAAAAACATACATCCTATTTTTTAAAAGATGAGTAGAAGACTTGAAGACAGACCAAATAGAGAGACAGTATGAATGGTTCATAAACACAAAAAGAGCCCACAATTTCACCAGTCACTAGAGTAATATAAATTAAAAGCATAATGCAGTATAGTCACATGGCCAAGAGAATGGCTAACATGAAAAAGCAAAACCAAGGGTTCACAGTGCCACAGAGAAATCAAAACTTTGTATGCTGCTTTCAGAACAAAAAGTTTATACAGACACTTTAGCAGTATCTCTTAAAGCTGAGCACAATCACACTCTATGCTCCTGCTATGGTCTTTCTTAGGCCACACTTGACAGAAATGTACACATATATTCTGCAAAGAACATCTACCATAATCTTCCTTGCAATACTCCATGAAATTCATTACTATATGAAATGGCTGAAAAATTTTTGTATCTTATTATCTTTCACCAATAAAACAAATAAATCAACCACAGTATACTGAAATTGCAAAATAGTATGTAGTGACAATGAATTATCTACAAAAATCCCAGAAAATATAGATTCTTACACAAGTATACATGAGAAAAATTCAAGCATCATGTATATTATGGAAATCCATTTTTAAAAATCTAACAATAATCTATGCTATTAGAATTAAGGTTAGAAGTTACACTGAAGGAGTGAGTAGTGAGTGAAAGAGAGTATATATGTATGGCCACCAGATTGCTGCTAATATTCTCTAATCCAATGTGCATGCTTTTAAAGTAACCTCAGAATCATACTTGAGCCTTCGATTTTAAACTGGAGTGGTGACAGTGGTGATGTTTGTTAACTGGAGACAGAGTTGATGTTCTTCTTACAGATCTTTCATAATAGAAGAGATGATCACAACAAGTTTAAGAATTTCATGAATTTGTATTTCCCTCTATTTTATGACTCTAGGAGGGTGATGTTTTATTTTTTATTTAATATTTTTATTTTATAATTAATTTAATTTTACATATCAGCCACAGATTCCCCTGTCCTCCCTCCTCCCACCCCCCAACCTTCCCCCCCAACCCACCCCCCATTCCCACCTCCTCCAAGGCAAGGTCTCCCCTGGGGAGTCAGCCCAGCCTGGTAGACTCAGTTGAGGCAGGTCCATTCTCCTCCTCCCTGCACCAAGGCTGAGCAGAGTCCCAGCATAGGCCCCAGGCTCCAAAAAGCCAGGCCATGCACCAAGGACAGGTCCTGGCTCCACTGCCTGGGGGCCTCCCAAACAGTTCAAGCTAATCAACTGTCTCACTTATCCAGAGGGCCTGATTCAGTTCCATGGGGGCTCCTCAGCCATTGGTTCACAGTTCATGTATTTCCACTAGTTTGGCTATTTGTCCCAGTGCTTTTTCCAATCATGGTCTCAATATCTCCCCAGGGTCTCAATATCTTCCCCAGGAAGAAGCAGAGTGCTAGAGAGGTCCCCAGAAATCCACAAAGATACCTCCACTGTAGATTACTGGCAATGGTGGAGAGAGTGCCTGATTATTGCTTTAGGGTCATGCAATGGATTAAATCACCCATACTTCTCAAAGTAATTCCTTACCCCATATTCCTATAAATAACCTCAATAAAGCTCATTGTTTCACCAAGCTAGGCTTTAGAGGAATCATCACTTTGATCAGTTGCAAGTTCCTTGTCTGGAGTTGCTAGTTATTTTTCAACTTTTGGAAGGAAAAGTTACAAAGTGTTACTTTGCCTGTATAACACACTGAATTTAGCTCTGTAAAATTTATTTCACACTTTTCATCTCCCAAACAGTGAGAGACTAAAGTTCTTTGGGTCTAACTGTATAATTCATGCTGATTTGTTGTAGGAGTCACCAAAGACTAATATACCACTCATAGCCCAAAATGGGGAAAATATACCATGTTATAAGTATGTGTGCATGTGAATGAGATAGATGGAAATAGACTCAGCAGGAGCATATGTGTGGTAGTATTGTGTTCCCCAAAATATTGTACACCCTAATAAACTTATCTGGGGTCAGAGACAGAACAGCCACTAGATACAAAGGCTAGAAAATGGTGGCACTCACACCTTTAATCCTAGCACTCCAGAGGTAGAAATCCCTCTGGATCTCTGTGAGTTCAAGGCCACATTGGAAACAGCCAGGCATGGTGACACATGCCTTTAATCCCAGAAAGCAAGCCTGTAATCCCGGAGAGTGGTAGTAGAAAGCAGAAAGATATATAAGGTATGAGGACCAGAAACTAGAAGCATTTGGCTGGTTAAGCATTTGGCTGGTTAAGCTTTTAGGTTTTGAGCAGCACAGTTCAGCTGAGAGCCATTCTGATATGAGGACACAGAGGCTTCCAGTCTGAGAAAACAAGATCAGCTGAGAAGTTGGCCAGGTGAGGTTAGCTGTGGCTTGTTCTGATTCTCTGATCCAGCATTCACCCCAATAACTGGCCTCAGGTTTGATTTTATTAATAAGACTCTCTAAGATTCCTGCTACACATATGGTTTATCTTTATTTTCTACCCTCTATGAAAGCTATCAGCAACTGTCTAGTGATGATGGGATTGTAAACACCACCAACTTCTATGAAACCCAATGCCTAAAGCAATACTTTATATAAACCAAATGTTTTTGGAGTGAATGATCAAGATGTTATTTTTTTCTCACATTTGAAGGCACATTGATCTCTAATCTCTAATGTTAGAATTATATTCTGACACATGCAGTTTAAATATTTTTTATTAAACTTCATTTTTTGTCAACATTTAGGATGCAGACTAGAACATTGGAAACTATTGGGAATTTTTCAAAAATACAGCTTTATAGAGTTCACCTTGAATATTCTGAGTCTGAATCATTTAAGAAAGTCTTCTAATTATTCCTAGGCACATTAGATTTGTGAAGCACTAATATATGAGGAAATTTTGAAGACATTATTTGATGGTATTAAGGACTTAATGTTAACATTTTAGTATTAATGATGACATTGGGCTGAGTCCTTCTAAACATACATATAGAAATATTTATGGATAAAATTAATGTATTGAATTTTCTTCAAGGAATTCTAATAGTAATAATGGGAAGATAAGAACATGCAAAGAACAATTTTGCCCATCAAGTAATAATTATTGAGGATGTATAATATGCACACGGAGGTAATTATATTATTCCCTCTATTGTTAGATATGGTTTTCTAAAAGTTCAAATAAAGTAAATTATTTCTACTGTATGTCTCATATATGTTCATTAGTACACTTTCCTGACCTTACATAGTTTTTCTTCTGCTACAGCCACGACTTTTCTGGAACAGAAAATTTGGGAGTGAGATGTGTAAAACTGACCTAAAAGAAAGTGTTCATACAGGATTCCTGAGAATTATGTGACCTTCCTGGTCTTAGGAACAGTCTTTCCAATGCTTATACAGGCCCTCTGAACAGACTTTCCAAATACTTTAGGCACTCAGAATGCTTGACTAGAGAATGCAGAGCTCTAATTGCACAATCATCATAGGATGGACAGAATGGATAGATGTCTAAAAGGGATTTTCTAGTATCCCTTTAAGGAACAGTGAGAGTGAAGTCAAAGTATGTCAAACATTAACAAGAGATTCATTATTGTAGCATTTCCTTAACATTATTATAGAGAAGTATTTTATTGATAAATGTGGTACATTAGCTGCTTCGCAGGCAGGATTCTAAAAATGTGTGTTCCAGGTTATTTACTTCCATTTCTATGCTGAGGCTTTGCAGCAGTGGTTACTATTCTTCTCTCTGAAAGTCTGCCTCTGTTGCTACTGCAGGAAAGCTGCAGCAGTAGTTTCTCCAGCAGTGATTGGTAGTTGGAAACACTGGTATTCTATCCTGAAGCAGCACACTAAGCCCTCTTTTACTAGGCAGCAATGTGCTCATCATTGCTGAGACTTTGGTTCATCTTTAGTTATGATTCAAAACTTCACTGAATTATAATAAGCTTGTCCACAGAAAACCAGAAGATTTGATTCTTCTCCTTACCCCATCTTCCTTAATCCCTTATATAGGAATATTGAGGAGGCATAATTATGACAGTGCTTTCAAAATTGTGCTGAGGGTTTTCTGCCTGCTCAGGAGTCCCTATTATTTAAAACTTATCAGGTCACATCTAGATTGGAAGCCTAAAAGAATAATAATAATAATAAAAGATAAATTGGTTACAGCAATAAGATTCTGATAGAATTTGCATCCTTTTAGCTGCTTTGGGAGTTTAGAAGTAGACGCGTGGCACGAGCAAGATATGGGTTTTTCAAAAATAATATAATTATACCATATAATACAAAATTCAATTATACTCATTTTGAGATCAATTTAATGATACCAACTTTGTAGTTCTTCAAATGTCAAATCCCCTTCTCTCTAAAAGACACTATAGATACTAATCTTTGAACTCAGCATATGAGAATTTAAGATTTTAACTATCTTTCTTATTTTAGTCTTTAGCTAAAGACAGAGATCAGTTACTGTGGAAGGAGACCTTTGGATCCAAAGACTGATGTCAGGCACATCTTTTAGAATATGAAGCTGTCAGGTTGAGATAAAATGAAATATTGTTGCCAAAAGCTCTGTATTATCTGTTGCTGCATAGAATCTATCCATAGAATCTAATGGATTCTTACCGTAATTTCAACCCCTATCTCCAAAACCCCAGGTCATTCCAATTCCCACAAAAAGATGTTAAGTTCAGACTAAGTGTCCAACATATAGGAATAGATAAAGAAAATATGGAATGTATAAGCACAATAGAATGTTTTAAATCCATGTTAAAGAACAAAGGCATCTGCAGGAAAATCTATTTAACTGCAGATAAGCATATTAAGTGACTTAAGTCAGTCTCAGAATGACAAATGTTTCTTTTCATGTGTTTGTTAGTTTTTATATAGATACATAGTATCGCTCATTTATATAAAAACTAAAGTAGGTGTACTCATTCAGGATGGTATTTTCTAGTTCCATCCATTTGCCAGCAAACATCATGATGTCATTGTTTTTTTCTGCTGAGTAGTACTCCATTGTATATATGTACTACATTTTCTTTATCTTTATCTTTATTTATCTTTATCTTCAGTTGAGGGGCATCTAGGTTGTTTCCAGGTTCTGGCTATTACAAATAATGCTGCTATGAACATAGATGAGCATATGTCCTTGTGGTATGATTGAGCATTTCTTTGTTATATGCCCAAGAGTGGTATCATTGGGTCTTGAGGTAAATTGATTCCCAATTTTCTGAGAAACTGCCATACTGATTTCCAAAGTGGCTGTACAAGTTTGTGCTCCCACCAACAGTATAGGAGTGTTCAGCTTGCACCACATCCTCTCCAATAAAACACCATTAGCATAGACACTGAGGGAAACAGTTAATAAACAGGACCTCTTGAAACTGAAGAGATTCTGTAAGGCAAAGGTCATGGTAAATAAGAAAAAATGACAGCCTACAGAATGGAAAAAAATCTTCACCAACCCCACATTTGACAGAGGTCTGATCTTCAAAATATATAAAGAACTTAAGAAAGTAGACATCAAAATACAAAACAATCCAATTAAAAAATGGGCTATAGAGCTAAACAGAGAATTCTCAAGAGAAGAATCTCAAATGGCCTAAAGACATTAAGGAATTGCTCAACATCCTTAGTCATCAGGGAAATGCAAATCAAAACAATTCTGAGATACAATCTTATACCTGTCAGAATGGATAAGATCAAAAACACTGATAACAGCTTTGGTGGAGAGGATATGGAACAAACTTGATTTTTGAAGCAATAATATACTATGGTTTTAATGTTTATGACATAAATTGTATTAGGAAATACTTAGTCAAGGTGGGGACAATGAAAGTATATGAATGAAAATTAAAAATCACATGCAATCATAGCACCCAGAGAGACACAGATATACCATTTAATACAGCTTAGTCTGTTTTGTCAAATTTTAAGAGATAAAATAAATTCTGAATAGCTATAGAAAGATAACATTTTTGAAAATTAAGAAATACAATCATGTGTGGGTTATACCATTGTATGCGTAGAAAATGTAAGAACATCAATTAAAAGACTGTCAGGCTTAACATGAGAGTTTAGCAAGTTGAATATATATGTAAAATAAAAATAAGCAAGCAAAATATTTCTCCCTATGTGCATTTACAGAATTATAGTGAGAGGATAATTCTATTTACAAAGTATTAGGGAGGTGTAGGATTTATTTGAATAAACATCATAATTAATTGGCAGTGATTAATGGAAAGAAAACTCATGTTTCCAAGTAAGAATTACCAACTTTCTGTCAAATGTGTTCAAACAATTTCTGCCCAGCTCTTTCTGTCATGCTTTTCAGAGTTGTGCCACCAATTTAGAATTTGTTATTGGATTTTCCATAAAATGGAATAGTAATTGCTTCTCAATTTCCATTCTTTCTGTATTCAACATAAACTAACATTTATTGGGCATCTATGGCATACAATGCATTACCTTAGGAAATTTATATAAATTATATACTTTAATTCTGACACTATTTCAAATAAATACAGGAATCTAAGACTCTATTAAATCAAGTAAAAACTATCTATAATGCTTACTTTTAATTTTTATATTGATTCAAATAAAACATGGCTAGATATTATTGAAACATACTTCTGCGTATGTCTATGATAGACAATAGAGAGATAAGTAGATTATGAAGTCTCTTAACTAATCAACAGATGAATAATCATTGATATGTTCATAATATCATGACATTTTAGGGAAGTGGTTAAAAAAAAAGGAGAGGTGTAATCAAAAGAAGTATGTCCCTGGGAGCATACCCTTGAGACCTAGTTCTTGCCCTGAACCCTTACTCTATTCTCATTTTTTCCCATCCATTGTGATGTGAACAGATCTGCTGGAACACTCTTTGCCCATAAGGATAGATTGATACTTCTGTAACTGTGGTCAAAATAACTCTCTCAGGTATTTTGGACATGGTTAGGAAGAAATTAACTAATATAGTATTCAAAATCTCATCAGTTCCAAAATGTAGACAGAACATCCAATCTCAAGTCATAGAAGAAAGTCATTCTTTCTTCCCTTTCTTAGTCTTTTTAAATGTTAGATTTATGAGATTGGACATGCTAACTTGTGTCTCAGTTTCTTTAGAATGAAGAGAATTATAGTACATATCTGCATTGAGTAGGGATGTTGACATTATTTGATCCATGTAATTTTTGTACATAATTAGTGTCCAATGCAAAATTAACATCAATATTATTATTAAAGTTATAAATTAACAAATGTGGGGAGAGTTATTACCATTGGCTTTCTTACAATATTTGTCACTGCTACAGTGGTACTTTGGTTCTTAATAGTACTTTTTAAAATAAATATAAACAAATTTTATTATGTATCAACAGAATTCTAGACATACACTGTACATAAAATATAGGCATGAAAAAGAAGTGGGGTAGAGATAATTTGCCTAACTTAGTGATTACAGTACATAGTAACATATGAATGTTACATGAAATAATCACCCTATTCACAGGACCATATTCTCATGTGTATGTTTCAAAATAGCACATGAACTAAGAATTTCTGTTTTCCACTTCCACTTAGTAACAATAATTTATTCACACATTTGAAATATTTCAGTATCTATTGCCTAATGAAATGTTCATCTAAGTGCCTTAATTTCCCATGTGGGAAATGGAAATTACTTGTGAATTTTCCCCAAAAATGAAGTGATATTTAATTAGTTTCATCATGTGTTCTTTGCTTTCTTCATGAACTGGCTTAGGAGAATATATCTTATGGGCGTGAGAAAATTAGCTATGCATTTTAATTTTAATTAAGAATGTTTATGAATAAGATGGCAAAGGAAGAACTCATGTAAATGCTTTAGTGCCAACAAATCATGAAAAACAACAAAGAAATCTGTAATATGTTGTAAAAAGAGTGAATTCCACATACAGAATGAGAAATCCAATCACCCTGTGAAAAATTAAAGTGGTATTTAGGGAAGTCTTGAACATTCACTTTCCCTAACTCTGATTTCAGTGCTCCCATTTGATCAGTATTAAATAACATCTCTTAGAGGAGTACCAAAATAAAGTATTAATAGAATTGTTGTGCTCCTTTTCAATTCCATAAAGAGACTTACTTTTGAAAACCCCATCATTTAGGGCTTTCCTTATAAGAAATGGCTTTGACTCTTTGGAAATCTCATCATTTACATAGTTGTAAATAGTTTTATTACCATCTGTGAAAGAAAAGATCATTATTCTATTTTTTTTGTTTTTCGTAATTAGTATCTGTCCAAAAGTATCTCCCACATTCCTGACTTAGTCTCCATAAGAAGGGAGTTTGTGTATCTTAATGTGTCTGTTGAGATTTGAATAGGGCCTAGTAACAGTAAAATCTCAATTATTGAAATAATTCTTTCTTCTCAATATACTATGAATTTTTCACTCTCTAAAATATAATATTTCCCCAATGCTTCTACTTAATCCCCATAATTACTCTATGACTTATCTAAAATTTAGTCTTTGAAAATGTTTGCCACCCTAGATTTTCCTTCATTAATTTTCACATGTTTTTAATTAGGGAAGCTCTGAAAAAAATTCATATTGAAGTTTGTCTTCAGTGGAAATATTACCAGACAGGCAGTTCACAAATCATGATGAGGGTTCTGATTCCACTGACTATGCAAACTTTT
>CABHPQ010049944.1:23526-43954 GCA_902168405.1 Peromyscus aztecus
GAAGTTTGATAATCTGGAAAACCAGAAGAAAAACAATAGTTTTTTTTTTCACCTTTGTGTAATGCTTTTGGAAATCAATGAAAACATGACATAGCTTCTGTGGCTAGCATTGTGTCAGATAATTAAAATGTCTTCAACTTTCTGCCATTCTTTTCTATGTAAAGCATTGTCATTACTTAATTTAGAACTCTAAATATTCTGATATTTAATAGGCATATGAAATAACTCAGTCATATTTGTTACCTATTTTCAACTCATCAAACTGCCATGATCCACAGAAATACATATTTAATTCACAAGTAAATTTGAAGGAAGGTAAATATATACTTACTTATTCCTTTGAAGCTATGAAAATATTGACATTAAGTACTGAACAAATAAAATAAAGCCTTGATTCCACTACCCTTCTGATTTACACAGCCATTTAGCCTTCAGAAATGCACTACACTATAGTAAAACTGTGGACCAAGCAAAGATTCAGCCAATTGTAATTTGACATTAAGCTGCTATACAACAAATCTGACACTCTCTTAGTCTTAGTTACCTCTGTAAAATGAAAGTTTTCCTACCTGTTTACTAAGCCTTTCTCTCAAAGTATTTGATCAAAATCTCAAAAATAACACATGTGAAATGATTACTGTGTTGTATTGGTGAAAGATACTATCTGGATACATCTGTTATAACTTAAAAGTAGAATATCTCCCAAGCTCATGTATTGTTCCCTAGTGGGCAGTGCTGGTTTGAGACATTATGGGACCTTTAGGAGATATGGATTCCATGGAGAAAATAGGTCAGTAAGAGGAAAATTTATGGGTTAGAGTACAGTCTGGACTCTATGCCTATGCCTTTTCTTCTCCCTATTTCCAGATACACTTAAACATGAGCAAGTAGCATCATATTCCTGTCATCATTGAATGAGCCATTCTCTCCATGAACTATATCCTCTCAAATTGAAAGGCAAAAAAAAAAACCCTTCTTGCTTTAAGTTGCTTCTTTCAGATATTTTATTACACTAATGAGAAATGCAACTATTATGCACGTCTTTTAAGCTGTAGGTTCATAATGGTTTCATTGCATACTATGATTCTTTGGCTCTCATCACTGGGTACCTTTCATTTTTTTCCTTTGGTTTTTCAAGACACGGTTTCTCTGTGTAACAATCTTGGCTACTGGGGAACTTGTTTTGTAGACCAGACTGTCTTTGGACTCATAGAGATCAACTTGCCTCTACCTCCGAAGTGCTAGGATTAAAGACTTGGGCCACCACTACTCAGCACATCTTTCTTAAATTTTACATTTTCCAATGGAAGGCTTTTGAACTTTGATAACATAAACTCACCATATAAAACTGCTGGAGTCCAGCTCCGGATGGGGGCAGGGTCTGAAGAGTGGCGACCAAGGAATCAGACACAAGATACTTCTTAGTTTGCAACGGAGGAATCAGACATGGGATAGATACTTTTTAGTTTCATTTTAGGAGGGATAGACAGAGAGGGAGCAGATGGGAGTCATTCCCAGTGGGACAGGTCCCAGCAGAGGATGTAAGGAGTTGGAGGAGGAAGAAGTGAGTCAGGCCACATTGGTCGGGAGAACCTTGCAGCCTGACTGACTAGTAGCCAGAGTGTTTCTTTATTTATACAGAATTTAGTAAACAGGGATACATTCATGATTTTCCAAAACATAGATCATATCATTTTTGGTTTTGGACATGTGTTTCACTTCCTTTTGCTCATCTTTTAGTCATCATTAATTAATTATGACAGAATAGAGTTATCAATTATGACAGCACAAAGTTGTCATTTCCAATAATTTTCCCTCAAATTTTGACATCATTAATAAACAGAGTTATCATTCTTACTCATTAACCCCATAACCAAATTTTTAAGAATCTAGAGGTATATGACAGCCTATTCTCAGGCTGGTAGCTTTGGTTGTTTCAAGGACACTAGAACAAAACATAATCTTCAAGCCACTCTGGGCATTTTACCATGTCCCAAGCAGTAAATTATTAACTCTTAGTGATCAGAGTGCCCAGGAAAAATCCTCAGGCCAAAGGTGCAGCTATTATTCAAATATAAATTACATATATATTGGCATAACACAATGTTTATATTTTATATCTTTATAGAATTTGTCTATATGTTCTATTGTTCCTTGGTCATAAGACTTTATAGTGGCTCTGCATGAGCTAACTTTTCGAAGAAAGGGAGTTCCTGATACCTCATACTTTTATCATCTTTCCACTCCATATTTTTCTCATCAGTATGTCTCTATATAGGGCAGAGTTGTATGCCATGTAATTGTCTGAGTGGGAAGAGGTTTGTAATCTGAGTTGTGGACAACTCCTCTAGCCCACCGGATCTTGTTGACCTTTTTAGGTTTACTTTGTTTTGATTATCTTGTTCCTGAGTAAGTACAGGGACAGATGTTTCAAGAATGTGTTATAGCCTCATGAAGAGACCTCTGGCTTCTTTATGTGTCACAACCTCCAAGGCATAAGGAAGACCTTCAAGTAGATAAAGATATCTCCCTAAAAGCAAGGGAATTAGTATGTTCAGGACTGTCCTAAGGAAGCTTAGAAGCAGCATTCCTGGGAGAAGGAATAAATGATTCATAGGAAATTTTCCACCAATCCAATATCCCCAAATCGTACAACTATTAAAAGTGCCCCAAATATGAAATAGGTGGAGATGAAAACCAAAGGTGACGTGGCAGTCATCATGTGGCTCAGCTCTGTTGGAATTTTGTCAAGCAGCTGTGCTGGCTTTATGACTTCTGCTATTCCCAACAGATATGGCTGTGCTGTAAAACTAATCGATTACCCTAGCAGTACCTCAGATAATTAACAATGTAGCTGTTCTATAATATGTGTCATTCACTTTTCATTTTATCTGTAGAATTTTTAAAATTTGCAGTGAGTATAGGTATTAATGCGGTTATATTAATATATAAAATATTGACAAACATAAAATATTTAGTGGTGAATTAAGCAAAGTAAATTTCATAGTATCTTCTCTGTTATAAATTTTAGATAACAGTATTTCAGTATGTGACATTTTATATTAGAAAATATATTTGTGGTGATTTAAATGAGAAATGTCTCCCAGAGGCTCATGTGATTGAAATATTGGTCTCTAGTTAGTGGTACTGTGATGCAGCCTTGCTGGAAGAACTTCATTGTTTCAGGCAAGATTTCAGAATTTATTGCTTCCCCTTACTTACACTTCATTCTCTCCATTCTCTTCTTTCTGTTTGTTTAAAGATGTGATCTCTCAGCTTCCTTCTCCTCCCTCAGTGCTTCCTGCTCACTGCAAGCACTACACACACCACACACACCATGATGGATGCATTCCTCTGTAACTATAAGTCAAATCATTTTTCGATAAATTGCTTTTGGTTAAGCTGTTTTGTCACAGCAACAGAAAAGTAACTAATCTAGAAGTTGGTTTGTTCTCCTGGCTTTTGGGCTTGCTTTGGATCAGTATTTCCAAATATGCCCACATTGCTCTCTTTTGAAATGAGAAAGCATATTCTGTGCCATTTTATGAAGTTTATAATTTGTGTTTTGATTTTATAGGGGGTTCACAATTAAGAGATTGCTTTAAGGTTCAGGAAAGATTCTGGGCTTTTCAAACAATGTTGAGACCGAGAAAGACAATGGGACATTTTAACATTGTATACCAGACTTTTTCTTTTGGGCCACTAACCAGCTCCCAAATTATGACACAGAGACTTCTTACTAGTTATAAATGCTTGACCTAGATTAGGCTCATTTCTGGCTAGCTTTTTTAACTTAAATTAACCTGTTTCATTTTTATCTACATTTTGCCTTAGGGCTTTTTTCTTTTCTTTCTGTATATCTTACTTTCATCGCTTCTCTATGTCTGGCTGGTGGCTGCCTGGCTTCTTGCCCCAGAAGTGTCCCTCATTCTCTCCTCCTCCTTCTCTCATTCTCCTTCAAGCCTATATTCCTACTTATTCTCTCTGCCTGCCAGCCTCACCTATCCTTTCTCTGCTCAGCTATTGGCCATTCAGCTCTTCATTAGACCAATCATGTACCTTAGGCAGCTAAGGTAAAACATGCAATACTTCTTTATATGATTAAACACACATCCTTACATCATTGAACAAATGCAGCATGAACAAAAGTAACATACCTTTACACAGTTAAAGTAATTCCTTGCAGCATAAACAAATTAACATGTATTTGCCCAGTTAAAACAATATTCCATAACAAAGTAGAACTACATATATTTTGCTTTATGATACTGTTATAAGTCTAAGGGACACAAGCAATGAAATGGGGTGATTTGAATGAGAAGTGTCAAGCATAACCTCATAAATTTGAGTACTTGGTCCCCAGTTGGTGACACTATTTAAAAAGGTTTAAGAGATGTAGCTTTGCTAGAGGAAGTATATCTTTGGTAGTAGGCTTTGAGAATATATAGTCTTGTACCACTTCTAGCTTGTTCTCTCTGTTTCATGCTTGTGTTTAGTGATGTAATCTTGCAGCTTTCTGCTCCCCCACCCTTTGCCTGCCACTTGCTGCCATGCCTTCCCACCATGATAAGCACAACCTTTTGGAACTATAAGCCAAAATGAATTCTTAAATTAAGTTGGTTTTGGACATGTTTTGTCACAGCAAGAGAAGAATAATTAATACATTATTTTGAAAAACAAATGTTACCAAATTCTATATATCAGTTTTGTGTAATCCTAATGATAATGAAAGAAGCCATATTTCTATCAGAGAAAACAGACTTTAAGTAAAAAATTAGAAATAAAGAAAAAATTTGCGAATTGTTCAATATATGCAGATCTAAAATGTAACAATCATATCAATTAATAGAGGAAAGTTCATATGATCATATCAGAAGATTTGACAAAATTTAAAAAATACTTCATGATTTAAAAACACACTGGGCAAATTGTGTATAGAACAAATACATCACAGTAATATGGATCAATACAAAGTGGTCATTGGCAAGACAATAGCAAACATTATACTAACTGAGGAAAATTTGCTTTGTGTCAAAGATCTCTAAGATCTTTTAGTACTTTCATTCAACAAAGCAATCAGTAAAGAAAAGCAAATAAGGTACACAATTATAAAAAATGAAAAGTCAAGTTTTCAGTGTTCATAGATGGGATCACGTTTGATATAAGGAAAAGTCACTCTAAAATGTCATCACCATCAAAACTACCAAAACTAATTATTGAATATAGCAGAAACAAGTAGCATTGCTATGACAGTAACCAATCAGATAAAATGAAAATCAAGAAATAATCCCATTTTTAGTAGTTATAAAAAGAAAATTATTCAGTACATATTTAATTAGAGGTAAAAAAAATTTATGACGTATTGATGCAGGTAGTTGGAGAGGACACAAAAAAGTTGAAAGACATCCTGTAATTATTGTTTAGAAGAACGAATATAAACAGCCTTGGTCAAAGGAGCTTCTTTGTGAAGTGAGCAACAATGAAGTCAGAGACTCATAACAGATCAAAGTGATGAGAATAATTTTCATCTGCATGTTGAGTCCTAAATAGGACATTTATATCATCTCCTCTCAGGTACAGGTAACATCAGAAGATGGTGTAGAAAGAATGTAAGAGCCAGATTCAGGAGGAGTACAATGAAATGATATCTTCTGGACATGAACTCATAGCAGCTGTGATTACCTGCTCAAGACCTACGCAAAAATGGGCCTCTCAAAATCTATCACAGAAGGAGAGGGCCTCATATAGCCCCACTCCTCCCTGAGGAGCTACCAACAGTTAATACTTCCTGGGTGAGGGATTGTCATTTTCCTCAGAGATGGAGAATGGGGAATGGATATAATCAAAACATATGGTACACATTTATGAAGATGTCAAGTAAAAATAATATTAAAATGATAATAGTGATGATACCTCTAATCCCAGAACTCTGTAAAAGGAAATAATAGAATTGGGAGTTCACGGTTATCCTTGACTATGTAGCAATGGGATGCATGAGCTCTTGCCTCAAACCAAAATTATAATACTCAATTGGTGAACAGGTATATGAAAAAGAGTAAAATGTTCTAGTGTACTACTATTGCCTAGTAAGCTGGATAGAGAAACCATAGTAGAAATGTGCAGCTAAAAAGAAAATTATTGAAAGCTTCAAGTATAAAAACTGAATTTAGAAAACATATATATGTGTGTGTGTGTGTGTGTGTGTGTGTTTGTAATATACTCAAGTTTAAAATATGTTTGTGACATTTATTTTAGACAAAAGTTATAAATTAAACTTATTAGTATTTTATATCACCATAAATCAATTTGTTTGAAGGATGTCAAATATATTTAAAGTAAACAGGCATAGAACATATAAAAAGTAAAATGCCTAGAAGTTTAGTTAAAAAAACAGCCACATTTTGCTTAGGCTAGCAAGTCCATTTTTTTAAATTATGGCAATTTCCTTCATTTAAATTGTAGGAGTCTCTGGGTCATTTTATTGCCATTTTATAAATTGTTAAGCTTTAATTTTGAGTTTATGAGCATACTGTCAAGCTGTCTTTGTACAAAAACAGGAATCTAAAATACTGGTTTGCAGTCTTTTATTTTCAATGAAATAATTATACAAATATTGCTACATCTTTCTAAGACAGTGAACAAGTATCACATGATTAATAATTCAATGGCAATCTATTCTTGCATTTGGATTTCAGAGAAAAATTTAAAAGTACATGAGGCACTATGTAATTATCTTACTGTAGAGAATAAGAAGCAAATGGGACTCCTCCCTCACACAGAATCTCTACTTTCCGATTTCAGCATGTATTATTGGTTTATTTTCCTGATAGCTTGCTAGAACAAGAGACACTCAATTATTGGCAATGTTTTTCATCATCAAAAAAGAAAAACTAAAAGAGATAATGGAAACATTTGGCATAACTTTTAAATATAGGAAAATTCAATGTGATATATTATTGATTCACTTTGTCTTAACACTTTAATGGCATATTTAAGTAATATTTAAAGCACAGTAATTATAATTATACTTCACAAATGTTTCAGAGAAATTGAGAAGGATGGTGATTTGAGATAGTGCTGCCACACGGAAATTATCTTTTAATTCTACCTTTTTTTTTTTTTTTTAAAAGTGTCCAGTTTAGTTTTTATGCCTGGATTCTTGAGCAATAATGTAACTTCAACTAGTTTAATTTTGGTCTAGTCTTAATTTCTATAGTATATTTCCTTTGCAGAGATAGCATATGATTAGTAAGAATGAGAAACAGAGGTACAGAAGATGAACACAATAAGGTACTCTATAATTTAACCAATACTCATTTTAACTCAATTGACATTGATGAGTACATTATGAGAGACAATATGTCATTGTTGTTAGTAAGCCCCTGACTTGGGCAGTTTTATTTGCGCAGGGAGCAGGAGACCATGGAACACCAAGGTTTTACATTCAAAGGCATAACTCACAGGCAGATAGAATAAAGAAAAAAAAACAGATAGATGATGCAATAATTACACAAGCTTAATTCCTGCTGACAATCATTACTCACTTCAGTTACTAATGTAGCTACCCATTCATGGAAGAAAGTAAAAGTGGTAGAAAGTGCATGTTTTCTTCCAGCAATAAAATTCTGTATTCAATTTCCAACTGAGAAGTACATAAATGATATATATTATAAATGAAACCTTAAGTATTTGAGAACCTCAATTAGTATTTGCTTCATTCCTTTGTTTTACCAATTAGTCATTTATTTATTAATCATAAATGGTCAAAAGAGATCATTAAAACTTAGCATGGTACAAAATTCCACCAAGAAAAGAAGCCCATGTAGTATTATATATAATAAAATAATTACTGAATTTTAAAATTGAGAAAGTAAGATCTATTATTAAAATCTTTTGCCCTAAGTGACTATTAAGTAAAATGGCACTTTACATCAATAATTCAGTTTTGTTCACTGTTTTCAAATTTTAGTAAATAGGTCTGCATTAAACATACATTACTATTAATAGCCTTTATATAAGTTATATACTCAGAAAGTAGTAAAAATATATAAATTCATTTTAAAAAGTCTCAAAATAATGTGAAGGACAAAACAAAACATAAAATAGTGTAATGCTAAATTACCATCATGTCACTGTTCAATACAGCTTCACGAAAAACCAATCTGTCAGCATCCCTATTTTGTATATGATGTGTGTTTTCACATATTATTTATTTACCATGTGTACATGATCTTTATGATTTATTCATTTTTATTTTCAGTATATGAGTGTTTTGTCTGCATGTATGTATGTTTAACATATACATTCTTGGTACAAGTGGAGAAGAGAAGAAGGCTTTGAACCTCCTCTATCTAGTGTTTCAGCCACAATTACCTGGGAAGCTAATCTGGGTCCTCTAATGGAGCAGCAATTCCTCTTACCCACTAAGACATCTCTATCCTTGATATTTATGGTTTTATATTAATTAGCATCTAAATAGCCACATAGTACTGGCTGAATTAGGTTGAAACTTAAAGCTCATCTGCCTCCTTTACCCCAGTGCTGGGATCACAAGGAAGTGCCAATGTATCAATTTGTATATAATGTTTTATTTCATCCAGCTCTCTGCTCCCTTAATTTTCTCTTTTTACTTCAGCATCAGCCTCATTTTAATGTTACCATTTTCTCTGTTCAACTTTGACTTGTTGGTCCATTTCATCAATTACTGTCATATTAGTATCCCTTACTCTCCTGTCTGTAACATTTGCACTAATGATAAATTGCAAATTAGAAAACTTGCAGTCAATAAAACTGCTAATTATTTTGCTTCTGTTTTAGCAGATTGAAATTAGATATCTTCCTATAAACATGATTCTTGATAAATCAAAAAACTTATAGATTCCAACCACAGCTGACCTCTTAGGAAAATAAGATAATTTGTCCCAGTGTCCTTTGAAGATCCTTTATCTATTCCCTACAATGTATCTTTCAAATATTTTCCCTAGTGTACTCATCTGATAGAAAAGCTGTGTTCAGGTAAAAACTATTGTTTTTATGCTTCCAAACTTTACATTAATAGCCATCTGTATTTAACCTTTTTTCTGTTGGTTCAGTCTCTTTCTTTCCAATATGCATAGGATTACAATTCTTCTTATCTTCCTTGAAATCTTGCTCTAACTGTATGTTTCCTCTTTTACTAGATAGCTAACCTAACCTTCTCAACTTTTTGCCCAGTTCATATTGGTCTATAAAGCTTTTAATATCTCCCATGTTAAAAATTCAAAACCCTTGATCTCTCCATGTCTCCAGTGGTTGTTTGAATGAGAATATCCCCCATAGGCTAATGGAATTGCTTGGGAATGATTAAGAAGTGTGGATTTCACCATCACTAATCAGTCATGCTCTCCAGCACTGCCTTGGCTAGCTCTCCCAATGCAACTTGCACCAAGGAGTGATGCCCGTTCTACTCTCAGGTCCTCAGATCCAGCTAACCCATACTCACATTGCCAGGGCCAGCGCTACTCTTTTGTTCCAGTGGGGTGCAAGGCCCTCTCTCCTCATTGATGTAGGGTGGATAAGAGGGCTGGGAATGTAGGCTCAGCTCTCCTGCTCTCATGCCATCAAGGCTGGCTAATCTGTACCCCCAACAACAGAGTCATCTCTAGTGTGCTGCCCAGGTAGTATTCACAGCCTGCTCTCCTGTGTGCTGCAGCTGATGAGGGGCTGGGCTAGTTCTCTTACTCTCATGACCCTAGGACCAGCTTTCTTGCCACAGGTAGCAAGGGGCAGATGGGGAAGAGCATCTTTTCCTCACCCATGCCATCACATGGCAGATGAGGGGAAGTAGGGTTAGCTCTGCTGCTCTCACACACTCAGGACTGGCCTACCTGCGTCCCTGACACCAGAGTCACCTCCAGTGATTGTGCAAAGCCAGCTGTATGCATACTGCATCTGATGAGGGTCAGGTCTAGATTTCCCACTCTCCTGACCTGTTGGCAGGCTGACCAATGTAGGCCCAGAAACAGGGCTATGAGTTAACCCACTCCAGCATCTATCTCATCTACAAACTATTGGAGTATGTGAGGGGGATGAACCTACAGATCCAAATCAGCATGATCTCCACAACACAGGACAACAACAGGATATGCAAGAGGAGCCCCAGAGAGAGCCCATTATCTGTGGTGGTATTGTGTTCCCCAAAATATTGTGTACCTTAATAAACTTATCTGAGGTCAGAGACGGAACAGCCACAATATTAAACATGAGGATAGGCAGTGGTAGCATACGCCTTTAATCCTAACATTCCAGAGACAGAAATCCCTCTGGATCTCTGTGAGTTCATGGCCACATTGGAAATGGCCAAGCAAGGTGACACACGCCTTTAATCCCAGAAAGCCAGCCTTTAATCCCAGGGAGTGGTAGTAGAAAGCAGAAAGGTATATAAGGCGTGAGGACCAGAAACTAGAGGCATTTGGCCTGGAGAAGCATTGGGCTGGTTAAGCATTCAGGCTTCAAGCAGCAGTTTAGCTGATACCCATTCTGGATGAGGACTCAGAGGCCTCCAGTCTGAGGAAAGAAGACCAGCTGAGGAATTGGCAAGGTGAGATAGCTGTGGCTTGTTCTGTCTCTGACCATCCAGCATTTCACCCCAATAACTGACCTGGGTTTGATTTTATAAGACTCTCTAAGATTCATGCTACAATTATCAATGGTGTAGCAGAAGCCAGAGGCTTCCAGTCACACCAATGACTTGTGACAATGAACACTTGTAAGTAAAGATGAATGGATTAAAGGGTAAAATCCTTGGGCCACACTACAGCTTCTACAAGATTCGTCTCCTTTTTTTAAAAAATTGTTTTGTTTTTGTCTTTTCTTTTAAATTTTGTTTTGTTTTTGGGGAGAGGTTACAAACACAGAGGGCAGATGCTAGAGAACTGAGAGATAAGTGGGATCAAAATGCTTGATGTGAAACCCACAAAAAAAATCAATGAAAGTTAAAAGATTTTTTTTAAAAAAAATTAAAATAAAAACAGTAAGAAAAAAAGGGTGGCCTTGGAGGAGGTGAGTCACTTGGGGTGGGCTTTAAGGTTTCAAAAGACTTGTGTCATTCCCAGTCTCTGTCTCTGTCTCTCTGTCTCTGTCTCTCTCTGTCTCTCTGTCTCTCTCTGTCTCTGTCTCTCTCTCTCTGTCTCTCTCTCTGTCTCTCTCTCTCTCTCTCTCTCTCTCTCTCTCTCTCTCTCTCTCTCTCCCTCTCTCTCCCTCTCTCTCCCTCTCTCTCCCTCTCTCCCTGTCTTATGCTTGGGTATCAGGTGTAACATGCCTGCTGCTCTGGAGGTGGTAGCACAAGCCTTTAATCCCAGCAATAAGGAGACAGAGGCCTGGTCTGCAGAGAAAGTTCTGAGACAGTTACATAGAGAAACCTTGTTTGAAAAAAACAAAAGAAAAAAAGGGGGGGGGATCCTTGCTCCCGTTCCAGTGCTATCCTTCCTGTGTGCTGACATGCTTGCTGCCATGATGGTCATAAACTCTAACCCATGGAAAGAAGCACCCAATAAATGCTTTCTTCTGTAAGTTGCCTTGGTCACAGTGTCTCACTGCAGCAATAGAGAAGTCATTATTCAAGGATACAGCCAAGCATGATGACTCATGCCTTTAATCCCAGAAAGTGAGCCTTTAATCCCAGGGAGTGATGGTAGAAAGCAGAAAGGTATATAAGGCGTGAGGACCAGAAACTAGAAGCATTTGGCTGGTTAAGCTTTCAGGCTTTGGAGCAGCAAAGTTCAGCTGAGATTCATTCTGGATGTGAGGACTCAGAGGCTTCCAGTCTGAGGAAACAGGGCCAGCTGAGCAATTGGCAAGGTGAGGTACATGTGGCTTGTTCTGCATCTGATCTACCAGCATTCACCCCAATAACTGGCCTCAGGTTTAATTTTAATAATAAGAACTTTTAAGATTCCTGCCACACATTATGACATCTCCTTTCAAGTCTTTTTCTTTCTCTATACTTTCCATCCCTTTTATAACCGTAGACAAGGAAATTCTAACTCTTTCCATCTCCTTTCTTTCTATTTATTTTTTCATTTCCATTTATTCTGATGCCTCTTTGCATCACTACATCGAAACTGCATTCATTGTACTAGTGAGAATACAATAGATGTCACCATAAAATTTTGTGGTTTTATGAAAATAAATATAAGGAAACAACTTCAGAAACAGTGCTGATAGGAGTAGGTCACTTTTATCACATTTAAACCTAAAGGAGCAAGCACACAAAGTGTAAATCTGGAAAATAAGCATAATGAATATCTAAACCTTGCTCTTCTCCTTTCTGTGGATCTCTTGCAAGTGCTCCCCAACAGTTAAACCTAAATAAAAGCCTGTTAATTAAGATGATACCTATATTAGGTGGAGATCCAGCTACCATCTTTCAATGTGTTATTTATTTTATATCTGCAATATTTGACATGTTCTCTCTAACCATTTTAAATTGCTATTATTTTCTATATCATAGTTGAGGAATGCAGTTGAATTTCGTATCTGCTTACAGTTACAAGGCTGGTGATTGGCAGATGAAAGATGTAATGCACAGCTTTCTGAACTGAAAATTTATGTATCTGCTAATATGCACAGGGCCTTAGGCCCTGAACTTAAAGCAAGAGTACTTCAGTTTAGTTCTCATTTTAGAAGCTTACTAGTGGTCATGAGGATTAAAAAGCTACATCTATGTTGAACACTTACAATAGTCCCTGACATTTAGTATGTATTTTCAAAATGTTAGCTACTATTATTAGACACTAGGCTTTCTGAGACTTGAAAGAGTTAAATGCTTTCTAAAGCCTCTACATTGATTGCTCCTCTCCCTTGACCTGCAATTGCTTTTCTGTAGGAAACTGGAACAAGAAATGGTGCTGATCCTCATTCTGCATACAAGGCAGATTTTGCTTGAAAAAGAACTGCAGTGTATTCTCATTAGAAATTCAAGACCACATTCGCCTGCAGCCTCACAGCAAGAACTCATCTTTTTGAGCAATCACTTTGCAAGACAACTTGAAAGGCACAAGTCCAGATATAGCTTCTCATTCTGTAGCAGTGGGGGAAGGGATCTGCTGTAGATTTTGTTTGTCTATTTGTTTGTCATTGGGGAGAAGAGAAGAGAAGAACCAAACTGCCTTTAGGCGTGTTTGGGAAAAGTACAACACATCAATATTGAATCAATGTGTGGGGGTGGTATTGAATTTATAACACACACACACACACACACACACACACACACACACACACACACACACACACTTTTCTTTCATTTTCTTACCATACTCTCTGTCCCCATAA
The DNA here is from genome assembly GCA_902168405.1 of Peromyscus aztecus. Classification (NCBI taxonomy): domain Eukaryota; kingdom Metazoa; phylum Chordata; class Mammalia; order Rodentia; family Cricetidae; genus Peromyscus; species Peromyscus aztecus. Next base: position 36,838 of record CABHPQ010049944.1, read on the forward strand.
CATGAGTGAATCATCCAGCATTGTGACTACATACACATTAAAGAAACAGCAGTAGCCTGTGTCTCTTTTGTCATTGCCAGCAGCTCTGGACCCTAGTGTCCATTTTTACCTGCCACCTGCTGAGGAGGAAGCAGCTGAATGATGCAGACATTTGCTTTTCTCTATTTTTCACATAAACATTCGTGTATGCTCCTTTTCAGAATCTAGAGCCTTGTGAAAAACAATACACTTTGGTTTATACTGTTAAAGACCAATAATAAATTATGTATTCTTTCATTTTTGTTATGAGCAAATTAAAATATTCCTCATTTTCTTGAAAATTTTTCCTCAAATAGTTTTATTCTCATGAAAATCTATGGCATTGATAAAAATTCACATTAGAATAATATTCTCTCTCTTCCAGTGTTTCTCATTCTTCCTCCCTCCTTATCCACCTATACATTTATCTCCTCATATAACCTAGTAAAAGAAAAATGTACTCAATTAAAAAAAATTTGACCAGATCTACTCTCTACCTTGAAGAAACTCCCATTTAAAGAAAAAAATTAGTATATATTTATGAGGTAGCTTTATCAGTGAAAAAATATATTGTGAAAACACTCATTTTTTAGTAATGCAGAACATATAACACACTACTTTAATTCATGAGTAAAAATATTAGCTAAATCCAATAGCAATATAAAATATATCTTCACAAATTGAATCAGCATCACAATGAAATAAGCCACATACAATTGTTTGCTCTTACTATGATTTCAAAGTTGTCATTGTTAGGATCATTTCCATTTATCTCAAGGAACCCAAAAAGAAGAGACTTGCTAAAATAATCCATCAGAAATTTTTGCCTCCTTTTACTGTTCATTAATTAGAAATCTTGCTTCTCTTCTATACTAGGAGCACTTTCTCTTTTGTGTATAAAGATGATACTAAGAGCCATACTTGAAATGATTCATGTTTGAGTGGGGAGTTGGATTAAAGCATATGGACATACCATGTCTCTCGTGCCCAATATGCCTTGAAATTGAAATCAGATATTGCCAATTAAAGGGTTATTTTTTAGGGCTGGTGAGATGGCTTAACAGTTAAGAGCACTGGCTGCTCTTCCAGAAGAGGTGAAATTGGGGTTCAAGTCTTAGTGCTCAAAACATGCAGGAAAAGCACTGATATGCATAAAATAATAATCAAATACTGTATTAGTTACTTTCCCTGACATTGTGACAAGAGATTGGGCAGAAGCAACTTAAGAGTATATTATTGGCATTACTTTTGCTCAACGTTTTAAAAAATTTTAGTCCATTACAATGGAAAGATATATAGAAGTGGTCATTTTGTAGTGGTCAGAGCCTGCACTGGTCATTTGTCCACATAGTATAAACCCGGAGGCAGAGAGAAAGACAGAGAGAAAACAGGAATAATATATTCCCAAGTATCTTTGCCCAGAAGTCTACATCCTCTTTCTAGATTCTACTTCCTAAATATTCCAGATTGTTCCAAAAGCAACTCCGTTAGCTAGGGAAAACTTCTCAAACATGAATTTGTTAAGGTCATTTAAAACTCAAACCAGGACAAAAACAAATTAGCTGTTGGGACTATAAGGCAAAACAAAGGTCTCCAGTCTCCTACTAGAAATACTGCATTTCAAAGGAAGACTTTTGAGAAAGCCAACTATTAGCTTAGTATTTATATATTAAATATGCAAAGAGACAATTGCCCTAATACTTACAATCTTTTGATTTCTGAATTCTGACCAAATGCTATTTAGGATGAAAAATGTCTTGGCAACTGCACTACAAAGCTATAGCCCTAGCTAACTAATCCCTAGTAGGATTGATTCAACAAGGATACAAATGAGTTTGGTATATGTAAGTTCTTCGGGCCATATTAGTTTCTCATAGAAGAAAGTGTATATTTGATGGTCATGAAGTATGAATAGTTGGTTGAAATGAAATATTTAAAATTCATATTTTCTACTTTTTAATTTCACTGATGTTGGGAGGTGTCACACCAGTTGTATGGAGCCTGGTAAGCCATGAATGAATGTATAAAGAACACATGAAATCCTGAGTGAATGTATATTATTGGCATGGACACAGACATGTTAAGGACCAGTGCCTCAGACTCATGGGAATTTGGCAAAGTCTTCTCTGTGGGTAAGGAAGGCTGAGAGGGATGGTAAAGTGATACTTCACTCAGAGTGTGAATATTAAAAATGTGTGCAAAACTACAAACTGCAGATATTTACAACCTGAGGCTGCCTATATACAGAGACCTCCTACTGAGACTATCCCTGTGCTGTATATAATAAGTTCACCAGGATTCAGATTGTGTGGTAGTGCATTCAGCTCCATCAGAGTGCTCACAGCCCACTTGACCCAGACTTTCTATGTATCTGTCCTTTCTTCATTCTCTCATTGACCTCAGCCAGGTTAAAGTCCTAAGTTGTGGAGGACATGGCAAGCAACATTCAAAATCTGGCAGTCATTCTTTTAAACTGTTTCGACTTAAATTTATATAAGAAATATGTTTTATGTTTTAGCTCATAACACATGCCTACATGCAACATTTATTTTTAATATATGTGTGTATGTGTGTGTGCATGTACAGACATGTATATACATATACATGAATCAAAATATCCAAGAAGCAAAACATTCTTTTGCTACTTGTCACACATTTTTGTATTTTCTATTGCGATTCATTCCCTTTTAAATGTTTTCAAAGTCATACTATAAAAATATACTTCATAAGTTCTGAATTAAACTCAGCTCAGAGCTGTAAAGGATAGTGCTAATATAAAGTGATTTGATGCCATACCACAGAAACCTGTTTACTTGCTCTTTGTTACTGAGTCATAAAGCCTACTCAACTTTGGTCATTCCTACTAAACTATCCTGATCAATGGTGTCTTCATATTATTGGCTTAAGTGTGGTGATATTTTAATTATACTGAAATGTGATTTTATTTGTATGTTAATAAAGTTTGCCTGGAGATCAGAGGTCATTAGTGAGCCAGGAATAGAAGTCAGGTGGTGGTAGCCCATGCCCTTAATCCAATCACATGGCAGGCAGAGTCTCTGTGTGGTCAAGGACACAGCCAAGTGTGGTGACCTTTGAGTCTTTAATCACAGTACCAACCATAGAGACCAGGACGTCTGTGTAGATAGTCACTGACGAGGAAGTGATGTGGCTGGGCTTAGAGCCAATGAGAAGGCAGAACAGGAAAGCAATAAAACTCAAGACACACAGGAAGAAGGTCTCTCTCAGAGGAAGGACAACAACAAGTGGTAAGCTAAAGGTAGTCGTGGTTCTTGCTCTGATCTCTTAGGCTTTAACTCTGTATTTGGCTCTGTGTTTCTTATTTAATAAAACCATTTAGAATTTCATCTCCAGCTTAAGCACTTTGTTGTTGGTGTTTTTTTTTTCTTTTGGGGGTCCCACCACCCAGCTCCCAATTAAATCACATGGAGGTTTATTATTACTTATAAATACCCAGCCTTAGCTTGGCTTGTTGATTGCCAGCTTTCCTTAATTTATATTATCCCATCTACCTTTTGCCTTGGGGCTTTCCTGTTCTCTTACTTCTGTAAATCTTACTCTTTGGCTTGGGCTGTAGATGGGTGGCTGGCCCCTGGAGTCCTCCTCCTTCTCTGGCTACTTCTCCTCCTCCTCCCAGATTTCTCCTTCTATATATTCTCTCTGTCTGCCAGCCCCATCTATCCTTTCCCCTGCCTTGCTATCGGCTGTTCAGTTCTTTATTAGATCATCAGGTGTTTTAGATGTGCAAAGTAACACAGCTTTACAGAGTTAAACAAATGCAACATAAACAAAAGTAACACACCTTAAAATAATATTCCCCAACAGTACTTCACTTATACCAAGACAATGAAAGGAAAAACAAAAATGCAGAGAGGACTCTTTGGTACATGTCTGGATGTCACAGGTTTTCTCTCCTCAAGGTTTTGGCAGTATCTGCGGCGAAGGCTAATGGTTTAGGATCTCAAAGAGTTAGGAAATGCATTCTTTAGATATGTTGTCTTTCTTAATCTCATGGTATAATTCATGTGAAGTAGAATTTGTTCTTGTTAAAGTCTACAGTTAGATGAAATGTGGCAAATGTAACCAACTTTGTGATCAACATCAAAAGATATAGAATATTTCCTTTACTCGTGATCTCGTGAGGTAGACACCTTCTAGTAGCTTCCAGGCTCTTAAAACTAGTGATATGCTTTTTTTAAATCCCTACAATTTGGGCTCTCTAGGCCTTCATTTTAAAGAATAATTCAATATTACATCTGTTTGCCTGGTGTCTTGCATTTAACATCATACCTCCAAGATTTATTTTTATTACCTTAAGTTTTTCCTGACAGCCCAAAGTTTGGATATGTCAATTTTTGATATTTATCCATTTACTCCTAATGAACAATTGTATTGTTTCCAGATTGTGACTTTTCTCAATAGTGCTGCTATGTATATTGATATAAGCCCTCAAGTGAAGATGTATTTCTTTATCTATTTGCTCTTTATACATTCAGGCCTTCCTCAGCTCCCCACATTTCCCACCAGAAATTAATGAAGGCTCTAAATGTTACTTATCTTCAATAAAACTTGGCATTTCTGGTTTTTAAATTTTCAGTTATTCTAGTTTTGTATAGTATAATCTCACTAAGATTTTATATTAATTTTATATTATTTGAAAAACTAATTAAGCATGTGTTACTATAATTGTTATATTTAAGTTCATTGTTAAACTCATATCAGAAAGTATAGTATCAGCATAGGAACTCCCCTGATGACAGTTCACATTGCTAAATCATCCTTCTGAATCTCTCTTCCCATAGGGTACAATGTCTGCGATGCCTTAAGGAAACACAGAGTTCAGTACACTTGTTTTGTATACTGCAGCACTATATTTTAAATATTTTACAGGTATATAATTGAATGCATATATTTTCCATCTGATACTGTAATTCTTCCCAGTTCTTGAGAAATTCAATATCAACACAATGTCTATTTCAAAAAACTGAACAAAATTATAATAAAAACAGGAAGAAAAATAATGAGTTGCCAAACAATTCTGTTTTCTGATGAAAATACTGTTTACACTTTAAAATTTGGGGATTTGGAGATTATAAGAAATTATATTGGAAAAAAATAAGACCACAGATGATGCTTAATCTTAAATGCTGCCAAAGGAACAAAATATGAAATGAATTTTCATTGTGTTCATGTATATGCATGCATTCAATTTCTTTTGCTCAAGTCCATTTATTTTTCTTGCTTCCTCATACATTTAAGAAGTATTTAGACTTCCCTTCTGGACCAGAGGTGAGTGTACTGGCTAAGCCTAGACCCCATCCCTGGGCACCAGCCACTCTGGGGAAGACCTACCCAACATGGCCCCAGCTTCTGGCCACCAGGCAGGTTCCCTTCTAGCCCTACTGGGAAGGCTCCCCTTCTCCAAGACCCCCGGCAGACCTTGCAATCTCCACGCCCTGCCCCCACGCCCATCTGCCTGAGACCCAGCGACTTCCTGAGACTTGGATACCGGCCCCCAGCTCCCATCCTGCACCTGGACTTCCCTTCTGGATAAGAACTCCCCTCCTGCCCTGGAGTTCCCATTTGGACATGAGAGCTCCCATTTGAACAAGATAGAGAGACTTCCTGAATCTGTCAGCTCTGTCTGGACCAAGTGCGCAGATAAGACTAAGAACGAACCACAAGGAGATGGGCAGACGCCAAGGCAGAAGTACATACAACAAAATGAAGAGCATTACAGCATCACCAGAGCCTAGCCCTCCTCCAACACCTAGACCTGAACATCAAAAACTGGAAGAAGCAGAAGGAAACAGCCCTATGAATAACATCATGAAGAAGGTAGAGGCTTATATAGAGAAAAAGACAAAAAAAATGGGAAGAATGCTATAAAAAATTAGAGGAAAGGACAATTAAAGTAGAAGAAAACAATAAAGTCCTGAAAGAAAACAGTAAAGCACTGAAAGAAAATCATGAAAAAGCAATGAAACAAATGAAGGAAACAGTCCAAGACCTGAAAAGGGAAATAGAAAAAATGAAAAAGACACAAACAGAGGGAATGCTGGAAATAGAAAATCTGAGTAAACGATCAGGAACTTCAGATGCAAGTATAACCAACAGAATGCAAGAGATGGAAGAGAGGATCTCTGGTGTTGAAGATATGGTAGAAAAAATAGATTCATCACTCAAAGAAAACACTAAAGCCAACAAAGTCATGAACCAAAATGTCCAAGAAATTTGGGACACCATGAAAAGACCAAACCTACAAATAATAGGGATAGAAGAAGGAGAAGAATACCAACTCAAAGGTGCAGAAAATATATTCAACAAGATCATTGAAGATAACTTTCCCAACTTAAAGAAGGAAATGCCTATGAAGATACAAGAAGCCTATAGAACACCAAACAGAATAGATCCCCCCAAAAAAGTCCCCTTGCCACATAATAATTAAACAAGTAAACATACCGAATAAAGAAAGAATATTAAGAGCAGCTAAGGAAAAAGGCCAAGTGACTTATAAAGGCAAACCCATCAGAATAACACTCGATTTCTCAATGGAGACTTTGAAAGCCAGAAGGTCCTGGACAGAGGTAATGCAGACACTAAGAGACCATGGATGCCAGCCTAGACTAATATACCCAGCAAAACTTTCAATCATCATAGATGGAGTGAACAAGACATTCCAAGACAAAGCCAGATTTAAACAATATTTATCCACAAACCCAGCCCTACAGAAAGCACTAGAAGGAAAATTTCAACCTAAGGAAGTCAGATACACCCTCGAAAACACAGGCAATAGATAAAGCCACAGAAGTAAACCCCAAAGAAAAGTACACACACACTACCACCAAAAAATAACAGGAATGAACAACCACTGGTCATTAATATCCCTTAATATCAATGGATTTATTCACCTATAAAAAGACACAGGCTTACAGATTGGATACGAAAGCAGGACCCATTTTTTTGCTGCATACAAGAAACAGATCTCAAACTCAAAGATAGACACTACCTAAGAATAAAAGGCTAGGAAAAAAACTTTCCAATCAAACGGTCTTAAGAAACAAGCGGGTGTAGCCATCCT
>CABHPQ010049945.1:0-13384 GCA_902168405.1 Peromyscus aztecus
AAAGAAAGAAAGAAAGAAAGAAAGAAAGAAAGAAAGAAAGAAAGAAAAGAAAGAAGGAAGAAAGGATGGAAGGGAGGAACAAAGAAACGAAGGAAGGAAGGGAAGTCTGCTTGCCATATCTCACATAAACTCATAAAATAGGAAGGCTAGAAATTAAACCCAAATCTGCTTAACTGTATAGCACATACTTTTAAGTACTATCATGCTTTGAAAATAATCCTAAACCCTAGGCCCAGATAGGTGAGCTGAATGAGAAGCCTGGAGTGAGAAAGGGGGATGGAAAGCATTTTCTACACCCAAATAACACTTTTTTCACCAAGCCAACTTAATGCATATCTGATACTAAATATTCCCATGTGTCCTCTTTTTACTCTGACTGTACAGACTCCATAAATTGCCCAGTAGGATGGAAAGACAGGAATCTTTTTACTTTTACTAAAGTTAACACACGTTCCTAACAACATAAAAAATAAAAGAAAATCTAATTTTTCTTTAGTTCAACCTACTATTCCGTTTCTATGGAAACAGGTAAGGGAAAACTGTAGGAAGTACAGCTTAGGTAGGATTCACCTCTACCTCATGAGCTGCTAAGCTCCTTTTCCCTTTCAAATAAAGGAACCCTTCATAAACAAGCCATTAAGACTTGGGGGCTGGTGGGTTGTTGGAAAGAAGGGATTTAACAATAATGGAATTATGAGAGTAGCTTCAATTCAACAAAGGTCCCAGCACTACGAATTGTTTTGTTATCTCAGGTGCAAGTTTCTTTGGTGTATTAATATTAGCCTACTTAATCTCTAGCAACCAGCTACCATGAGGTGTGATTATTTGGCAGAAATTCAGAGGCTAATGTGCCTGAACTGAGTCATCTGCAACCTCCCTGTGAAAAAAGTCAAATTTCAATTAAACAGAACCCAATGGAGTGGAATCCTCAACTAATTGCATCCACTTTTTCCTTAGAGTGCCCAATGATAAGAAAAATTTCTAAAAACCTATCAAGAAAATTTAGTACAGTGCATATATGCAGTATTATTGCAACATGAGTTTTGAAACTTTTTATTTGCTATTCTTCCAATTCCTTACCTGTAAAATGCTTATTAGGAGAATTAATTAAGGTAACAGATGTGGGGTTTTCACATAGTACCTGGAACTAATTTTAACATATATTAATAAACTTTTACTTTGTAATGTCTTCCAAAAATCATCTTTCAGAAATGCTTTAGTGTCATCCTCACTTATCTCAGCATCTCTCTTGCTGTTACTAAGAATTTCTGTCATCTGCATAATGTTCCAGAACCCTGGCAAGGACTTCACTTATCTCCAAAGAGTCTGTAGCAATACTTTCAAAAGCATGAAAGAGCCAAACATTTCCAAATACTTGAACAATAAAGCCTAAACAATATTTAAGTCCCTCTTCTCTAGGTATTTTTAATCTCACTGTCCTTTATCTCCCTCATGCAGAAATATTTTAACCATGTTTCATATAGCCCACACAATCTCTAAGACACAATATGTCACAGACTCAATGCAAAAACAGGCTAGGTCTATGGAGTTCCCTATTAAATGCTAAATTGGGCACCACTTCTTGATGATGATGATGATGATGATTATCATTATTATTCCCACCATCAGACTGAGTAGAAATTGCTCAAAAGGCAAAGTGTTTTCTCTAACACCCATTGCACATTTTCCTTTCATAGTATTTTCCCTTGTGTATGCAGAATCCAGAACCTTCTCTTTCACCGATTTACTCTGAAGTATGGAAAGCCAGTTGTTGCTTAAGTTTTCTTGCCTGGCCCACAGTCAGGATAAATCTCTCTCACCTGCCAGTCCCACAGCAGCTCAGACCCAACCAAGTAAACACAGAGACTTAAATTGCTTACAAACTGTATGGCCGTGGCAGGCTTCTTGCTAACTGTCCTTATATCTTATATTAATCCATTTCTATAAATCTATACCTTGCCACGTGGCTCGTGGCTTACCGGCATCTTCACAAGCTGCTTGTCCTGGTGGCGGCTGGCAGAGATTCCCTCCGCCTTTCTGTTCTTTTTATTCTCTCTGTTAGTCCCGCCTATACTTCCTGCCTAGCCACTGGCCAATCAGTGTTTTATTAGCAACACATTTGCCATACAGAACATCCCACAGCAGCCAGTGGCAGTTAAAACTGGATCTAAAGAGACAGAGAAAGGAAGTGTTTCCAGGTGAGTTTCTAACACTACTAAGAATGTTCTAGAAGATGATAAGATCTCCCAGAACTCCTGCCATACCACTTCAGAGTTCCTCCATAATAAAGGGAAACATGAACCTCATTCCTCAAATGAGAGAAGTGATACATAGGAGGCTCAGACGTTTTTAGTGTGTCATTATTACCAAGATCTACAGTAAAGTAAACTAGTAGGGAGATGATGATACCAGTTTACCTGACCTAATTCAGGAATCTCAAAATATCTACTCCAAAGGACTTCAAGGGTAATTGTAAGTGTTGAAGTCTATTAGTCATATGGCATGTCATTCAGAAGCAAGAAAAACGTAGTTCAGATTCTCCTAAAACTTCACAGAGAAAGTGACAATAGTGAGATCCACTAAATAGATACATTTTGATAGTAGAGCCCAAAAAATAATGTTTTTTGTTTGCTTGTGGGTTTTTTGCAGCTATAACAAAATACTTTCTATTAAGTAACTTATAAAGAACAGAAAACTTTACAAGCTAGGTATGGTGGCACAAACCTAGAATTTTAGCACTCAGAAGTCTAATGCAGGAAGATTATGAGTTTGACGACAGCCTATAATATATAGGAAATTTGAGGGCAGCCTGGAGTTCATAGAAAGGTTCTATTTAAAAATCGAACAACAACAAAAATTTTTCAAAAAGTTTTGAAGCCCAAGGAAATCTAAGATGAAGGTATTAGTAGGTTGAGTGTCTCCTTACAAGATGTCGCCTCGTTTCTCCATCTTAAAGGAACAACACCATGGCCTCACTTAATAAAAAGAACAGAAAGTCAAAACTGGGAGGGGTAGGGCTTAATCCAGTTATCAGAAGCTTTTTTTAAGGCATCTGTTTATTCTATGAAATTGAAATCCTCATGATTTAATCACTTCTCAGTAGATTCCACGTCTTAATAGCATTCCAGGTGGCTTCAAGAACACTCAGAGTATAGAAGAAAAACAATCAAACAGTCTGAATTTGTAGAGAGCACACATTATTTTGGAAATACTAACCTTCTTTGTCATTCCTGTTTTCTGCCTCCTTTTCTGTCCTATATTCCTCACTGGGACTGGGAAAGCAGCACAAGAACATAACAAAATGGGATGATGTCACGATTTGTTTCATATACCACTGTTCTGGACTCAGTTCTCCTCAAATCAATGGTCTGCCCACATGCTTTCTTTACAAGTCCTCCCAAATCCACTTAATGCAGTTAAAAATCTCTGGCTGAGTTTCTATCAGAGCTCTCTGCGGAAAGCAGATACCAAAAGAAAGTGAAACTGCACGTCTGGCCCCATGAAGGGTGAACTATTTGGATAACATATTGGACATTTCAAATACCTTCCCATTTTCTGCTGAGGCAGCTGACTGCTGAGAACATGTTCTTTGAGAAGCAAAAAGTTAAGTGCTCTATTCCAAATCCTCAGTGGGGCAGTGAGCTTGACAGAACATCAACTAGAGGCAGCCAATTAATGTAGTTTTTACCATGACAACCAGTGCATCTTCCTAAAAAATCAGTGGGGTTCATGCATGCAAAGGGGAGAAGGCAGAAGTGTCAGAGAATATGCTGACTTTGGAAGACTCCTTTTTGAAATGAGTCTATATTATTCATTTCCTCAAAATGTCTAGAAAAGGGAAAATTATTCCTGTCAATGGCATGACATTTGTTTAGCTCATGCATGCATAGTTTCTAGATGGTGGAAAGCATCAGAGAGAGCAGGAATTTTAGAAAGTACTACAATTATACATACTGTTGGTAAATAAGCTGGATTGGGGCATATGCCAAAACTGAGCCAAACATATCTCTGCAAATATCGCTCAAATGAGGAGGTGCAGAAGTTACTGAAATTCCCACCAGGGAATTAAAAAAGGGTTATCTTTCTTTCTTCACTCACCAGTCAACAATTTTTGCAGCTTTGTGATAGAGATTCCCGCACTTCAGATGTTCATTCTCCCTTCCTCCATACCAATCCAAAACTTAACTCAAGTTCCTATTTCTTTTTGAAGACTTCTTTCCAAGAATCCTTTTTTCAAAATTCTTACTAGAGAGCCCTTAATCTACAGTTGGATATTTGGTTTCAGACAATTTTAAAATAATAACATTTGACATGTTGATTTCATTTCCCCATATTACCATAATTTCTTGAGTACCACACTATATTGACTTATAATAGACACCTAGTACAAATTACATAGCGCTTAATTACCTGGTGAGTCCATCTTATCAAAGGTTGGCTATATCACCTTGAACATAATGCCTTTACTATTGTAGTAGTCTATAAAACTGCCTTTCTATGATCGCCATTGCAGAGCAAAGAGGGCACCAGTGGATAAGAACTAGTTTCTATCTTGTAGATTTCCTCTCTACCTATTGCTAAGATCATTTTTTTAAAAATATGTGCCATCATTTGCAGTCTAATACTTGCAGATATTATAGCTGTTTCCAGAAATATTCTCACATTGTACCTTAATTTAATCCTTCCTTTAAATTTCAGGTAACTTTGCCTCATTCTTTCCATGTTTCTTTATCCAGAAGGACACCCCCATTACATTTTTGAACTATCAGAGCATTTTTATCATTCCTCTTTTCACAATATGTCATTTTTTTCTTTATAAGTTATATCTTTGTTTTCACAGGCCTAGCAGACATACAGTGACAAAGTAGGTACATAACACTAGGAATAGTTTATAATACTAGCAGTCATTTATACATGTTAAACGTGTACTAAGTACACTATGCATATTATTTGACTTAATCCCCAAAATCATTTTGTTGACATAAATATTGTTTACACATGGCAAAATTGTAAATTGGAAACTAATATCCTAAAAGTGCAAATAATTTCTACAGTGTGATATGGTCAACAATAAGTACTATATAGAAAATGTAAGAATCAATAGTCTTAACAATTATACTACACTAATTTTCTATAATCAATCAAGAAAGGAATATAAGATATTAAAATAAACACTATCTTCCACATTATAAATTTTCTAGCCACTGATTCTCCTTTAGACTATGACTGATCAAGGGGTAGGTGCTACTTACTCATAAAGAATAATCAAGTATAAAATCAAAAGGAAGTGACCAGATTATAGGCTTGCAGTGTCAGCTTCTGTTTAGTCAAAATAATCCCAACTTTGTTTTTCAGTTTACCCTTTGTCTGTAAACAACCTAAAGCTCATATATAGAAATCATGCATAAATGCTCACCAAAAAATACACTAGAAGTTTGGAACTACCGTCATTCTTCATGCTGCGAGAATAGGTTCTAAGCAATGTGAGCAACCAAGCTCACCTAAAAAATACATAATTTCATTTATTTTATTTAAAAAATGATTTTTTTTTCATTTTACATACCAATCCTGGTTCCCTCTCCCTCCCATTCTCCTGTCTCCCCCTCCCACCCTCCCCATCTCCATTCTTCAGAGAGGGTAAGGCCTCCCTTGGGAAGTCAACAAAGTCTGGCATACTAAGTTGAAGCCGGACCAAGTCCCTCTTCCTGTGTCTAGGCTGAGCAAGGTATCCCATCCTAGGGAATGTGTTCCAAAAGCCATTTCATGCACCCGGGATAAGTCCTGATCCCACTGTCAGGGGCTCCACAAACAGATCTAGCCACATAATTGTCACCTACATTCAGAGGGTCTAGTTTGGACATATGCATGTTTTGCCATGGACAGGCCAGAGTCCAAGAGCTCCCACCATCCTGGGTCAGCTGTCTCTGTGGTTTCCCCCATCATGATCTTGACCTCACTTGCTCCTGTGATCCCTCATCCCTCTCTTCAACTGAAGTCTAGGAGCTCAGTCCAGTGCTTGGTTGTGGATCACTTCATCTACTTCCATCAGTTACTGGATGTAGGTTCTATGATGACAATTAGGGTAGTCACTAATCTGATTATAGGGGAAGTTACTAGATGTAGGTTCTATGATGACAATTAGGGTAGTCACTAATCTGATTATAGGGGAAGGTAAGTTCAGGCACCCTTTCCATTACGTCTTAGCTGGTGTCATCCTTGTGGATTCTTGGGGATTTCGATAGCACCAGGCTTACATAATTTCTTAATGAAACCACTTTAAAAGAATCCATCACCAGTGTTCAGCCCTAGAATGACTAGAAGGACTTCCCCTGCCTAAATATACACCATGGACAGTCTGTCAAAGAGCAGGATTTTCATTGGATTCACCAAAAAATGGTTTCAGGTTTGAGGATGTGGTAGAGCAGTTGATATGTGTTTAGTATGTGTGAGGTCCTGGGTTTGACCCCTAGTGAAAATATTCCACAAAATTTCATTTAAGATAAGTAAATTCAAAAGATTAATTGTATAATATGACATTATTATTAAAACAATGTATTTGATGTTCAAACCTTGATAAAAGTTAACAAACCACCAGATTTGAACAGTGCATGTGGTATACATGTACTGAAGTATCATAGAAGACTCCACATATATATATATATATATATATATATATATATATATATATATCAGAATACATGTCAATCAGAAACAAAATTGAAAAATTTCTGAGATATATATATTTTTTTATTTTGAGAATTTTGTATTTGTATCATTTCTCCCCTCCCTCATCTACCTCCAGTTCCTCATGCATCCCCCTCACTCCTCAAATTTGTAGTCCTTTATTCTTTAATTATTACTATTATTTATATACATATAAATTTGTAATTTAGTGTTGTTCATATGTCTATGTGTTTAGGAATGACTGCTGGAAATTGGATGAACTATCAGAGGGTTCATCCCTAGAGAAGATGATTTCCCCTGAAGATTTTTTCAACAAAAAATAACTATGAGAGGCAATGAATGTGTTAATTAAGTCTATTTAACCATTCCACAAAAATTTACATATTTCAAAATATCATGTTTTATTTTTTCAGAGTGGCTGTTATTTATTTTACTTAAATGTTAGTACAATAATTCTCCTTCAAACCAAGTAAGCTTTCAGTACAGTTCAGCCATTAAAGGCTAGGTACACAACCAAAAATAGCATGTTTTATATACTGTAAATATATATAATTTTGTCAGTTAACATAAATGAAGAAGTGATTAGTAACTAACAGTAGATCTAGAATTGTGCATTTTGATATGATGAAAGTTGGTTCAAATGTCTTGAAGTCATGTCTGTTATCAAAAAGAAAATCATACTACTTTAGCCATCATCTGAAGTCTTCCACAGTGAGAATAAGACCCCTAGCTCATCATGCACACTATCCATCTAGACGGTCAGTGTGAATAAGAAAAATATATAAACAACAAATAATTTCCTGAACCAAAAATGTTAGTGCTGGCCAAGATGAGAAAATCTAGTACAGAGGCATTGTCTAATTTACAGCAATCCAGTGAAGCAAAGGGCCAAGGAATAAATGCTAATAAATAACATTTCAAACAGCTTTCCCCAAAGGTCCACTAAATACCAGAGTTCAATATATCAACACTACTAGGACAGAATGCAATGATCAACTACTCTCCATGTCAAACACTCACAGCCAGCCCTTCATTACTTCTTTATAGCTACCTAAGATGACCCTCAACATATCTCTGCCACCAAATTTCTTCAGCCACCCACAATGTCAATTGTATCCCCCTCACAGATACTCTAAAACACCTACCAGGACTCTGGAGGCAACCATCCAATCCACCTAGAACTCTGTGCCTCTTAACACTACACAGTCATATATTGACCATGAAGACTAACACTGTGACCATGACCAAGGCTTTGAAGAATTTTGCCAAATGTTTTCTTTACTAATCTTACAAGGAGAAAAGGAATATGCCGAGAAACTGATCAAATTGTAGAGCCAATGAAAGTGGCTGATCCTGCCTTCAGAATATAAGGAAATGAAACCAAGGCCACTGGAGAACAGGCTGAAACCAATAGAACATGCAGTACACTTGGGAAAAGACATACATCTGTCAATACTGGAATAGAACAAAATACTGGAGACTGATAAAATGGCCTCCTATTTGCATGATTTTATTGATGCTCATTACCTGAATATACAAACAAAATCTATCAAGAAGTGAATGACTGGATAAGCAATTTGCATAATACGGGAGCTTCCTACCCCCAATCTAGCATAGTAGAATATCTCTTTGATAGTATATGCTCAAATTGTAGATTAAGGAAAACTGAAAACTATGAGTTCAGATTAGAAACCAATTTTTTGAAATCAAAGCTTCTCAAGAAAGGTTTTATAAGGTGGATTTGGGCTGATTTGGGGCAGTGTAAAGTGGGATTTTGAATAAAAGTGGCATAGTTCAAATTCTTTTATTTCTTATCTATACGAATTTCAGCAGTTATTTAAATGCTCTGAATTACACTCTGGTAATATTATCCTTTAAAAACAAGAATAACAATATCTGCATTGAGTAGTTACAAGGATTAATCAAGATCATAAAGGTTAAAGAACAGAATGACTTATTTTCTGCAAAGTGGTCAATGGATCTTTGTGTATGCTAATTAAATGCAATCTGTATGTTCTCTCCATTACACCTGTAATATTTCTTCTTCTTGGTGGTTAGAAATCATTTAAACACTTCCCTAGAGCACAACATATACATATCTTACTTCAGCTCATCTCCTTATGTATGAAATTGTAAAAGAAAAAATTCTTTTCTTTTACAATGCCTGGGCATTGGTGGCGCACGCCTTTAATCCCAGCACTCGGGAGGCAGAGGCAGGCGGATCTCTGTGAGTTCCAGGCCAGCCTGGGCTACCAAGTGAGCTCCAGGAAAGGCGCAAAGCTACACAGAGAAACCCTGTCTCGAAAAACCGAAAAAAAAAAAGAAAGAAAAATTCTAAAAAGATATTATGACAATAACTCCTATTTAGCACATATGGAGATTACATAGTAATTCTTTAAGTAATCATTATAGGCAATCCATTGTTTTATTTTCATTGGTATTTTGTATATGCAGAGTAATAGGAATGGTAAATGGTGAATAAAGATGAGAATGAAGTAATACAGGAGGAAGAAAGTGGATGAAAATTCTGAAGGGAAAAGGAACAGTATAAACAAACACTCAAAGGTCAGAATGAGTAAGTTAAGCATGAGTTCAGGAGTAGTACTGAATCAGAAGAAAAATACTGAGTATAATAAGACAGGTTTTCATGTACACACTCCTTTTAGGGAATCAAATATTTGAAATAGAGGAGGAAATGTAGCACTATAGAGCTCTTACTCAACATGCACTAAGCCCGGGGTTCAATCCCAGCACCACATAGCCATGGTGGTAGATGTCTGTAATCTCAGCATTTGGGAGCTTGAGGTAGGAAGATCAGAAGATCAAGATCATTCTCAGCCTCATATGAAGTTCAAGGGAAGTCTGAGCTATGCAATTCCCTGTCTCAAAACACATATGTGGCCGGGCGGTGGTGGCGCACGCCTTTAATCCCAGCACTCGGGAGGCAGAGGCAGGAGGATCTCTGTGAGTTCAAGGCCAGCCTGGTCTCCAAAGCGAGTTCCAGGAAAGGCACAAAGCTACACAGAGAAACCCTGTCTCAAAAAACCAAAAAAAACAAAAACAAAAAAAAACCCCACATATGTGCATGTGTGCGCACGCACACACGCCCGCACACACACACATTTTTCTTTTTGATGGCCCCTTTGAAAAAGACAAATTCCAACTGGCTTGAAAAGAAGATTGAAGATATGGTAGGATTACTACTAGTCCTAGTTATTGAACTGATTGTTTCATATGCTTCTCCATGGATTTAAGATTACCAGTTTCTTGCTGTGGACATACCAGCAACTTCTACCCACAGCATTCTGGCCTGGTCTTTCTTGAAATGTATTATAGTTCAATGAGGCCTCTAATACCCTGAGTAGAAAATGAGAAGCTGTAAAGTTTATAACATGCCAGCTAAGCCCATAGATCCTGTACTTCTAAATGAACCAAACCTAGCTCAAGCCAGGTGGGAGTTGATATCCCCACAAATCAGCATTTTCTCTGTGTCTCGAGATTTGTTTTAATTTATCACAATTACATTTGCACCTTGGACTCACTTTAAATTCACTGGCCCCCAATTATTTCAAACACAATAAATTACCCTGAAAGAAATTCAACCAATTTATAAGAGTGAGAACAAGAGAGATGGGAGCAAGATAATGTGTGAGCAAGGGGAAGAAAGGGATGGAGGGAGAAAAGGGTGGGAGAAGAGAGGGAGAGAGAACAAGTTCATGCACAAATTAATTTGACTTTTTTTCTCTTGGCAAACCAAGCAAACAATCTAAAACACCTATTCTTGTTATTTAAAATCTGGCAAATACTAACTGCTAGCACCTTGGCTGGCCTGCAGGGAACAGGTGGTGAACAATAGAGCCACCTCCCAGCATAGTTAATTGATGTCTGCCTACCTTCTCTGTATGCTCTGACACTTCTCAAAGGTGAACATGATCATTCTTGTAATATAGAAACATCTTCATACACAGAAGGCAACAGAACAAGTACTAGGCAAATATGTCAGGCAAATAAGTCTATCTTCAGTACCTGTAGCACATCTCTAGCCCATCTGTGCCCTTCAAATTGCCACCCTATTACCACCTACACAGCCTTCTCTCATAGAATAAAATGGAAAGTTGAGGCTCAGGAAAGAGAATATGTTTTTCCCCACCACTTACTATGTGATCTTAGACATGTCTCATTTTAATAATGAACCTGAGTAATTCAAAGGAGATTTCTCTATGTCTTAACGGAGCTTACAATACAACAGTACATGCACACACACACACATACACACACACACACACACACACACACACACACACACTGCATAAACAAATTAATAAATACAGATAGGTAAATTCCAAACACCAGACTTCACCCACTCTCACTGAAATTTATAGATTCCACATATGATATTCCGTTTCTAGAAAAATCTAAGTGTGTAGGCAAAGGAGTGACAATTTAGAGGGCTACCCCTCTCAGATAACATATGCACATTTAGGAATGGCCATCTGGAGACAGTGTTTACCCCCCAAAGGAATGGCTGTGATGGCAGTATTCCAAACACTATGGCACACCAGTGGAAGCTGTATTGTTTAAACCACCTTTTAGCACATTTCACAGCATAGTGAGGCCATCTGTTCCTGCCCTACTGTTTCCTAAAGGGTTGATAGTAGAAAGCTCTTATCCATGTACATCATGTTTTCCTGCTCTATTCTCTTCACAAAAGATAACAGTTTTCTTGGGAGATAGGCAATACAATTGTATTTTTCTGTTCATTCACTCATCTCATGTTGCTCACAACAATCAGTGAGTACATACAATGTGCCAAGCAGTATCATGATCCAGAGATAAAAAGATCTAATCTGTGTCATCAGGGAGCCCATAGCCTATTAGAAGATAAACCATTAAATATGCATTTACTTGAGAGAATGATAAATGCTCCAATGGAGTAATCACAGAGTGGTAAAGATGTCTAAACTTAAACACTTGAGTGAGTATTAAAAGAAATTAGGAACCTGACAAACCTTCTGAAAGCAGGAAACATTCAAGTGATACATAGAATGTGCTAGACAAAGGAGGAGAAATTGAACTTTGTGGGGAAAGCCCACTGTGGGCAAAGTTAGGCATGCAAAAGACATATATGAGTGAGAGGTAAAGCCAGACATCCTGGTGTCTGTCCAACATGGTCTACATTAGCTCAATATAGCCCAATTTATAAGGATGATCTGGGCATAATTATTAGTAGTATCCTTTTCCATTTTCAAAACTATTCCGCTAATTTACCGGGGAAGTGGAAAGAATTGTAGAGGAATTTGGGGAAGAAAAAAGAAACATGATCAAAACATATGGTATGAAATTTTTTCAATAAAAATTTTTCCACTTTAGACAATACATCACACAGTCTGCCTGCACATTCAAGGAACTACAGGAAAGTGGGAGAGCTAGTATGAGATCACAAGTTGGACAGGCTCCAGTTTAGAATGGAGTCTGTAAGTCTGAATCAAAATAAGACCATTTTGAATTTGTTTTCCATTTTGAAATTCTAGCCACAAAATGTGAAATCTTCAATTTGTGCAAGCCACCTTTTCTAACCAAATCTGGAGCATAAAAATCAATTTACATTATCACTACCCTTGGACTGGTTGTGCCACCAACTAAATGTACTGAGCAAGTTGTTTAAATACTCAGAGCCTCAGCTTCCCATGTATAATATGTGGGTTAATTCAAATATTCAGTAAACATGTACATATTATTATAGCATATTATACTAGTTAGCTTTAATAGTCAACTTGACACAGCTTAGAATCATCTTAGAAGAGAACTTTAACCTATGGATGTCTTTTGGGGGTAGGCTTAATTGTCAAGTGACATAGGAGTGCCCAGTGCACTCTGGACAGCCTCATTCCCTGGGCAAGTGATCCTGGCATGTGTAAGAAAGCTAATTAAGCCTTAATCTGCAACCAAGCCAGCAAGCACTGTTCTCCCACGGTTTCTGCTTCAAGTTACTGTTTAAGTTCCTGCCCTGACTTCCTTCAGTGATGGACTGTGACCTCAAAGTGTAAGCCAAATAAAATATTTCCTCCCATAGTGGTCAGAATGTTTTAACACAGAAACAGAAAGGAAACTGGAGCAGGTACTGTACTCATTTTTCTGTTGCTGTGATAAAATATTATGGCCAAAGCAACTTACAGAAGAAAGGGTTTATTTGGGCTTATGGTTCCAGAGAGATAAGAGTCCATCATGGCAGAGAAGCATGGCAGCAAGAAGGCATCATGACTGAAGCAGGAAGCTGAGTGATAACAACGTCAATCTCAAACATGAAGCAGAGAATGACCTGGTAGTAGGGTGTGGCTAGTAACTCTCAAAGTCTTACTCCAATGACATACTTCCTCCAGCAAGGTTACACCACCAACTGGGAAGTAAGTGTGCAAATAAACGTGTAGCATGAATCTTAAAAGTCTTATTAATAAAATCAAACCTGAGCCAGGTAGTGGGGTGAACACTGGATGGTCAGAGAGACAGAACAAGCCACAGCTATCTCACCTCGCCCGATCCTCAGCTGGTCTTGCTTCCTCGGACTGGAAGCCTCTATGTCCTCATATCCAAATGACTTTCAGCTGAACTGCTGCTAGAAGCCTGAATGCTTAACCAGGCCAATGCTTCTCCAGGCCAAATGCCTCTCCAGGGCAAATGCCTCTCCAGGGCAAATGCCTCT
>CABHPQ010049950.1:6487-18730 GCA_902168405.1 Peromyscus aztecus
CCCAAGTCTCTTAGGTCAGCTAACATCATTAACACAGTGATGAAGAGAACCTGTCTCAAACAAGGTGGAAAGTCAAGGACCAACAACACCTGGAGATTATCCTCTAACTTCTGCTTTCACAGAGGTACTTTTGTGTCATGAAGGCACATGCCCTCCTCTTGCCTGACACATTACACTTCCTTTCCCAGTGATCTAGTTCCTCTAACCAGATATCCAACCCATCCATAGATTTACCACCTTCCAATAGTAAGTTCAAAATTGTGAACCCATTAATGATTAGCCAGTTGATGAAGGCAGGGTTCTTATATTCAAGCCTTCCCTAAGGTCCTGCCTCTGGATGTTACTTATAATGGGGACCAGGTCTTCATTGCATAACACCTTTGGGGAAGACACTTCATATCCGGACCATATCACCACCTGACATCTCATTGCTATTTCCTCTCTTCCTTCTTTTCCAGCACTGCATTGATGGAGAGGATTCTTCCCCGAAGGTAACCCTCGGCAGTGTGGGGACTTCGGTGCATTTGATTGGAATGGATATGGAACTCACATTGGGTACAGCAGTAGCCGGGAGATAACTGAAGCAGCCGTGCTTCTGTTCTGTCGTTGAGAACTTTGTGGTGTGGGACCCAGACTTCTTCTGCAGTCTGTAGACTCACATGCATGGAGCAAAACTTACCTAGTAACTAGAATGCTAATGACATAGGAAAGGAGAATAAATCATGTTCATTACAGGCTTGATGTCTTTGTGAATCCTTTTTGTGCAGGAATGAGAGATTTCAAAAGAGTTTCTGCTGCCCTGGTTGGTTGTTCTTCAGATATCAGGACTGTGAATCCTGATATAGCAATACTCTTTTTTTAAAAATTGATTCTTTTCGGGCTGGAGAGATGGCTTAGTGGTTTAAGAGCACTGGCTGCTCTTCCAAAGGTCCTGCCCTCAATTCCCCAAACCCATCTCTAATGAGATCTGGTGCCCTCTTCTGGCCTGCAGGCGATCATGCAGGCAGAACACTGCATACATAATAAATAAATAAATCTAAAAAAAAGAAAAAAATTAATTCTTCTCTCATATATTACATCCTGACAGCAGCCTCTTCTCCTCCTCTGCTCTCAGTCCCTCCCTTACCCCCCTCTCCCCTAGATCCACTTCTTCTCCATTTCCCTTTTCTTTTTTTTTTCAAGACAGGGTTTCTCTGCCTAGCTTTGCGCCTTTCCTGAAACTCTCTTTGTAGACCAGGCTGGCCTCAAACTCACAGAGATCCACCTGCCTCTGCCTCCCAAGTGCTGGGATTAAAGGCGTGCACCACCACCGCCCAGCTCATTTCCCTTCAGAAAAGGACAGGCTTCCCAGGGCTATAGACCAAACATGGCATATCAAGTTACAATAAGACTAGGCACATCCCCTCATATTAAGGCTGGCAACCCAGTAGGAGGAAGAGGGTCCCCAGAACAGGCCAAAGATTAGAGACAACCTCCACTCCCACTTTAGTAGTTCTACAAGGAGACCATAACATATGCAGAGGACCTAGGTCAGACCCATATAGGATCCCTGATTAGTTCAATCTCTGTGAGCACCTATGAGTCCTGGTTAGTTGATTCTGTGGGCCATGTTCTTGTGGTGTCCTTGACCACACTAGCTCCTACAATCCTTCCTTTGCATCTAGCACAGGATTCCCCAAACTTCACCTAATGTTTAGCTGTGGGTCTCTGCATTTGCTCTCATCAGTAGCTGGATGGAACCTCTCTGATGATGATTATGCTAGGCTCTAGTCTACAAGTATAGCAGAATATCATTAGGAATCATTTCATTGACTCCCTCCCAGTCACATTTGGTTCTATCCTAGGTCTCTGGGCTATCTAGACTCTGGTTCCTTGCCCTCCAGACATTGTCAGGCATTGTCAGGCATGGGCTTCCTCTCATGGCCTGGGTCACAAGTTGGACCAGCCATTGGTTGGCCACTCCCACAAATTCTGTACCACCTGTATCCCAGCACATCTTGTAGCCAGGAGAAATTGTAGTCCAAAGGTTTTGTAGCTAGGTTGGTGTCCCAATCCTTCCACTGGAAGACTTTCCATAGTTGTAGAAGATGGAGCATACAGGATCCTTATTCCCTATTACTAGGCATTTTCACTAGGGCCACTGTCTTAGGGTTTCAATTGCTGTGAAGAGACACTATGCCCTGTTGTTCTTCTTGGGCACAGAGGCTATCCATTAATCTGTTTTAGCCCGAAAATGTGGTTCTGTAGTCATTGGCCTACTTACATGGCAGTGGCCCAGCCACTCAGGCCTGGTAGGAATTCTGTTTCCACAGGCACCAGCTATATTACTGCTGCCAAATACAGCTTTTAATTAAATCTCTATCATTCTATTTATTAATAAGACCCTGGAGTCAAAGGCTGGGTTGGAAACTTCCTAGCTCAGAGAGGTTGAGTAGCAACTTGACCTTCTCTCTTTGCTGGCATCTCTGAAAGAGCGAGTCCTTCCATTCTCTGCCAAAACAAAAGAACTCACCCTACACTAAGTTCCTCCCTATTACTTCCTGTGCATCTCTCTATCATCCTCCAGACACCCTATCACTCTCTATGATTACTTTCTGTCAGCTAGTTTCTAACTGGGCCTCCTGACCTAAGGTTGATTTTGTTTAATTAATGCAAACTCAGGGTTCACAGTGTGACTGAGCATCCCACAACAATGAAAATGGCAACTCTTAAAAAGGAAAAGATTTAATTGGGTAGTTACTTGCATTTTCAGAGGTTTAGTCTATTATCATCATGGTGGAGAGTATGGCAGTGTGCAGGTGGACATGGTGTAAGTAAACTGCAAAAACTCTGGGTATGGTGTCCCGGGTTTCAGCACCAAATGTTAGTAAACTGATGGCTGAAACTGTGAGGAGACAGTTCAGCCCTAGAGGGCGAGGTATTCTGGACACCTCAGAGCTACTTAGGACAAGAGCTCTGCCCTGAGGGTGTCCCGGACACCTGAAGCTGTTTAGCACAGCTCTGATGGCTGAGACTGCAAAGAAACAGTCCAACCTTGGAAAGGAAGGTTTTCTGACTTCTCGGGAGAGTCAGGCCTGGAATTGCTTCAGCAAGGAAGGGTATCCTGACTCTTCAGGAAGGTCAGGATATACCTGGTATGATGGTATGATGGGGGATGGTTTCCCCGCAGGACACAGCAATCTTGCTCCTCTCCTGGAGAGCCACGATCTCTGGCTCAGTGTTACCAGCTCTTTCTTGCTCAGTCCACTATGGGACGTCCCAGCAAGGTTCTTCTGTTCAGTTGTCAATGAAGGTCTTCACCCAATACTCTTTTGAGAAAGAGGTTTATTTGGGAAGGAGGAGTCCAGGAGAGTAGCTGCCTCTACCAGGGTGGAGAGAACAGCTCACATCTGACTGGGCAGGGTGGTTTATATAGGATGTCTAGGGGGCGGAGTCAACTGTGATTGGTTAGTTTATTTCTGCCCAGGGATTGGCCAGTTTTGTGAGCAAGGGGCAGAGATGGCCCTGATTTCAGGGCCAAACTGTGTTTCTTTCACTGGCCTTTCTTGGCTTTTTGACACTACCTCTAAGGCCAGGGCACATTTCTTTCACTGACTCTGATTCTAGGGACCAAGAGTGTTATTTTGGTACTAGTTTCAGAGTCAGGGCATATTTCCTGGGTTCTGGGTTTGGGGGATAAAGTGTTCATTTCTCTGGCCCAGGTCCCAAACACAGGCTGTGTTTTTTTCCCTGGTCCTGGGCCCTAGGGCCAGGATTCTACTGTCCTGCTCTGTGATTGGTTGATTTCACAAGTCAGTTGGACAGGAACAGAGATGGCTCTGATCTGAGCTAAACTGTGTTTCTCTCACTGGCTTTATCTGAGCCATCCTTCCCTAATTCTGGGCTCCAGGGTCAGGGTGGGTTTCTGTAGCCAGCCCCTTTTCCCTACACATGGTACTGGAGAAGTAGCTGAGATTCCTACATCTTGCAGGCAACAGGAAGTGGACTGACTATCACACTAAATGAAGCTTAGGAAAGACCTCAAAGCCTGCCCCACAGTGACACACTTCTTCCAACAAAGCCACTCCTAATAGTTCCACTCCCTTTGAGGGCCATTTTCTTTCAAACCACCAAGGTCCCCATTGTTGATTCCAGGGAGTTTCCACTGCACCAGGTTTCTACCGTGCCTGAAACGGCTCCAATTCCAGGCATCTCTCCCAGTACTCTCCCTCCACCCTCCAATCTGGTTCCTCCTGTTCCCACCCCTAGTGCACTCCTGAAATCAATTCTTTGTGTTTTCCTGAGATAGGATTTCTCTGTGTAATAGCCCCAGCTGTCTTGGAAATCTCTTTATTGACCAGGCTCAAACTCACAGAAATCTACCTGTCTGCCTCCCAAGTGCTGGCATCAAAGGTATGGCCCCCCACATCTGGCTACACAAAATCTATTCTGTTTCTCCTTTCCAGAGTGATCCATGTGTCCCTTTGAGCCCTCTTTGTTCCTTAGCCTCTCTTGGTCTTTGGATTGTAGCTTGATTATCCTTTACTTTACAGCTAATATTCACCTATAAGTGAGTACATACCCCGTTTGTCTTATTGGGTCTGGGTTACCTCACTCAGGAAATTTTTTTTCTAGTTCCATTCATTTGCCTGAAAATTTCATGATTTTTTTTAAAAACAGCTGACTAATACCATATTGTATAAATATACCACTTTTTTTTTATATTTGGGTTGAGGGATATCCAGGACGTTCCCAGTTTCTGGCTATTATGAATAGAGCTGTTATGAACATATTTGAGCAAATATCCTTGTGGTAGGATGGAGCATCCTTTGGGTACATGCCCAGGAGTGTTATAGCTGGGTCTTGGGGTGGGTGGATTCCAAATAGTCTCAGAAGCCACCATAATTGATCTCCAAAGTAGCTGTACAAGTTTGCACTCTCATCAGTAATGGAGGAGTGTTCTTCTTGCTCCACATCCTTGCCAGCATGAGCTGTCACTTGTGTTTTTAATCTTAGCCATTCTGATAGGTGTAAAATGGAATCTCAGCATCATCTTGATTTGCATTTCTCTGATAGCTACGGTTGTTAAGATTTCCTAAAGTGTTTTTCAGCCATTTGAGATTCCTCTGTTGAGAATTCTCTGTTTAGATCTGTACCCCATTTTTAAATTGTATTATTTAGTTTATTAATGTGTAGTTTCTTGAGTTCTCAAGCGTTTCTTGAGTTCTTTATATATTTTGGATATTATCCCTCTGTCAGATGTGGAGCTGGTGAAAAACTTTTCTGATTCTGTAGGCTGCCATTTTGTTCTATTGAACATCATTTGCCTTACAGAAGCTCTTCAGTTTCATGAAGTCCAATTATTAATTGTTGATCTTTTTTTTTAAAGATTTATTTATTTATTATGTATATAGCATGTATGACTGCAGGCCAGAAGAGGGCACCAGATCTCGTTACAGATGGCTGTGAGCCACCATGTGGTTGCTGGGAATTGAACTCAGGACCTCTGGAAGAGCAGCCAGTGCTCTTAACCTCTGAGCCATCTCTCCAACCCCTAATTGTTGATCTTAATGCCTGTGCTACTGATGTTCTGTTCAGGAGTTCTCTTGTGCCAATGTGTTCAAGGCTGTTCCCCACTTTCTCTTCTATCAGGTTCAGTATATCTGGCTTTATGTTGAGGTCTTTGATCCACTTGGACTTGAATTTTGTGCAGGGTGATA
This sequence comes from Peromyscus aztecus, assembly GCA_902168405.1. Taxonomy (NCBI): domain Eukaryota; kingdom Metazoa; phylum Chordata; class Mammalia; order Rodentia; family Cricetidae; genus Peromyscus; species Peromyscus aztecus. The sequence goes on from CABHPQ010049950.1 coordinate 12,187, forward strand.
GCTGTGGATCTATTTGCATTCTTCTACATACAGACATCCAGTTAGAGCAGCACCATTTGTTGAAGATGCTTTCTTTTTCCCATGTATATTTCTGTCTTCTTTGTCAAAAATCAGGTGTCCTTAGTTGTGTGGATTTATGTCTGGGTCTTTGATATGATTCCATTGATCAACATATCTGTTTTTATGCCAATATCATGTGGTATTTATTACTATGGCTCTGTAGTACATTTGAAATCAGGGATGGTGCTATCTCTGGAAGTTCTTTTATTGTACAGGACTGTTTTAGCTATCCTGCATTTTTGTTTTCCATATGAAGCTGAGTATTATTCTTTCAAGGTCTTTAAACAATTGTTTTGGAATTTTGATGGGGATTTTGTTGATTCTTAGAGTTCTTTGGTAAGATGGCCCCTGTTTCTTGAGTACTGGTATTAAAGGCATGTACCACTACTCCTGGCTATAAGCTTTAAAACTTAGCTGGATTGAATCTTGCCCTGATGTTACTATATTCCCTTTATTCCATTTCTTTCTTCTTCTTTTTTTTTTTTTTTTTGGTTTTTTCGAGACAGGGTTTCTCTGTGTAGCTTTGCGCCTTTCCTGGAACTCGCTTGGGAGACCAGGCTGGCCTCGAACTCACAGAGATCCGCCTGCCTCTGCCTCCCGAGTGCTGGGATTAAAGGCATGTGCCACCACCGCCCGGCTCCAGTTCTTAATCTGTTTATCTCTTTGAATACAGGACTTAGCTCCTTTCCACTTCCTGGTTCTCTTCTCCTCAAATTGCACATTTTGTATTTTTCCTTATTCATCTTGCTCCTTTTTTTAAAATTACAAATCTATATGGGATAGACCAGTAAAAATCACACAACAGAGGCAATACTAGGCTGTTTTGAGCCTTCCTCTGCCAACAGATTTAAAATCCAAATCTCTTCACTTTAGCCTTAGGTTCTTTGGACAAGGACAAAAAGCAGCCACATTTTTCACCAAAATATCGCAAGGATGATCTCTAGGCCACATATAATATTCTTTTCCTCTAAAACCTCTTGATCCAGACATTCACAGTTCAAATACATCTTAGCACCACTATTTCCATGCTTCCAGTAATATGGCCCATTAATCAATGCTTAAAATATTCTACTGCTTTCCTAACCCAACTTCCAAAGTCCATATAATTCTCCAAACCAAAACTAGGTCAGGCCTATCAGAACAATCGCTCAGTCCCTGGTACCAACTTCTGTCTTAGTTAGGGTTTCTATTGCTGTGAAGAGACACCATGACCACAGCAACTCTTATAAAGGAAAACATTTAATGGGATGGCTTATATTTTCAGAGGTTTGGTCCATTATCATCATGGTGTGGTAAGGAGGCATGCAGGCAGACTTGGTGTTGGAGAAGGAGCTGAGTGTCCTTCATCTTGACCTGTAGGCAACAGGCAGTGATCTGGGTCACTGGGCTTGACTTGAGCATATATGAGACCTCTAAGCCTCCTCCACAGTGACACACTTCCTCCAACAAAGCCACTCCAACTCCAACAAAGCCACACCTCCTAATAGTATCACTTTCTATAAGCTTATGGGGGCCAATTACATTCAAACTACCACAGTGCTGATTTCTGAGTTTGTCTTTGTTGGAAGGGTATTTCTTTCCCTTGGTTTATGTTTCTTCTTTGGTATTCTGGTCTTTGTGGTCTGTATTTCTGGCAGCTGGTGTGAACTCTGGCCCAGCAGAGAGTCTTTGTCAGAGTTGGGGACTGGACTTCTGGCAGCTAGTGTGGCCTTTGGTACAGCAGGGAGTCTCTCTGTTCTTCTGACTGGTGTGGCCTTCACCTGAGCAGCAGTGTGTCAGCAGCTTTGGACTTTTGGATCTCACTTGTGTAAAAGAGTTATGAATGTATGTGTCTCTGTTTGGTAATGTGCACCCCATTATGTGCAGGTACCTACTGAGTCCAGAAGAGATCATTGGATTCCCTAGAACTGGAATTATATTAGGTTTTGTGTAGCCAGATAAATTTCTGGTGTCCTGTTTTGGTTCTGTTTTTGTGTGTTTAGAAGCCCTTTTTAAACTCTTTTAGGCCTTATGGAAACTCTAGAGACCCACAATTGGTATGCCAAATGTAGTCAGAAGTTTTCCTGTGTCACACCTGGCCTGCAGTTGGGACAAATCTCTCACCCACAGTCCTGCAACCTTTTTATAAAATAATCACACAGAGGCTTAATATTATTTATAACTGCTTGGCCATTAGCTCAGGCTTATTACTGACTAGTTCTTACACCTAAATTAACCCATAATTCCTTTTTTTTTTTTTTTTTTTTGGTTTTTCGAGACAGGGTTTCTCTGTGTAGCTTTGCGCCTTTCCTGGAACTCACTTGGTAGCCCAGGCTGGCCTCCAACTCACAGAGATCCACCTAGCTCTGCCTCCCTAGTGCTGGAATTAAAGGCATGCGCCACCACCACCCGGCCGACCCATAATTCTTATTTATGTTTAGCCACATGGCTTAGTACCTTTTCTCAGTTCTGCCTTGTCATCTTACTTCCTCTGTGTCTGGCTGGAAACTCCTGACTCTGCCCTTCCTCTTCTCAGCATCCCTTTAGTCTGCTTACTCTGCCTATACTTCTTGCCTGGCTACTGGTCAATCAGTGTTTTATTAAACCAGTGTACAAAAGCATTATCTCACAGCAGTTGTGAGTTGCGTAAAGTGAGTGCTGGTAACTGCACTTGGGTCCTCTGGAAAAAGCAATGTCCTTATAACTACTGAGCCATTGCCTTTTCCCCTTCCATCTTCCTCCTCCTCCTGCTCCTCCTCCTCCTCCTGTTCCTCCTCTTCCTCCTCCTTCTCCTTCTTCTTCTCCTCCTCCTCTTTTTCCTCACCCCTTCCTTTATTCTGACAGAGTCTTATGTGTTCTAAGTTGACCTTAAACTGCTCTTGTGAAGACATAGATTTGGTTATCAGCACCCTCATCGCTCACAACTGTCCCTGACTTCAGTTCCAGGGGATTTGATGCCTTCTTCTGGCCTCTTTGGACACTGCACACACATGGTGTATGTATACATGCACGCAAAACAGTCATCCATTTTAAAAAGAATGTTGGGGCAGGGAAGAGTATTTGTCTTTTTTGAACTAGATTTCTTAGATTCTGAATGAGAAATTGCTTGTGATCTCTCTACTCTTCCCCCCTCCCATCTCCTAACCTGGCTTTTGCTAGCTGTTTTTTCCTGACTTTTCTCTTACCTCATTCTTCATCAAAGACATGAGGCCAGCAAGTTTGGCTTATCTGGTTGGGGTGCTTGCCAGTGAGCCCAATGACTTGATTTTATTTCCCATGATCCACATGGCAGAAGGAGAAAACTGAGCTGCCTGACCTCCATGGTATAATGGCTTGTGTCACATACACACACACACACACACACACACACACACACACACACACACACCCAAGGACACACACACACACGCATAAATAAGTGTAAAAAATTAAAAACTATATGGATATCTTTGGCTCCTCATTATTCTCACACACCTTTCTTCCAACTAGAGAAAGCAATCGGAAACCTAAATGAGGTTTATCTGTTGGCAGTCCCCTGTGCGTGACCCAGTTCCCTTGTGCCAGGCACTGTTGATTGGGAGTGTGCAGACCAGTTGCAGAACACTTTTACATGATCCCCAACACTTAGTCCAGGAACTAGATCAATAAGGACTGTTGAGCTGTGAAAAAGAAGACAGGTGAGCCCCGTTCTAAAGCTGCAGGCTTTTCCAGTGCAAAAGTGACAAGTTCTAGGAAAGTGTGACTCATGGAGCTAGAGAAGCACAGAGGGGAGCCTCTAATTCAGAGAAGGCTGCCAGGAGGACCTCACTGAGAAGGTGATTTGATTTAACTCCTCACCTACCCTAGAGTGATGACTGGCATATGCCATTATTTTCATGGTGTCCTGCTAGCTCCTTGACTTTCCCTGACCCTTGATAAGTTTTTCATCTACCCAAGTCTCAGTTTTCTTATTTGTTAAATACTGATAACAGTAAATTTCCCATGTGGTTTTTTTTTTTTTTTTTTTTTTTTGGTAGTTGCATGTTTTTCTCCTACCCGCCCATTCCTAAATACTCAGCTGTGGCTTCCCAAATAATTAACTCAGAGGCTTAATATTACTTGTAAATGCTCTCCAGTAGCTCAGACTTATTATTAACTACCTCTTACACTTAAATTAACCTATTCTTCTTATCTGTGTTTAGTCATGTGGCTTGGTACCTTTTCTCAGTCCAACATTCTCATCTTGCTTCCCTGTATCTGCTGGTGACTCTTGACTCCACCCTTTCCCTTCCCAGAATTCCCCTAGTCTAGTCAACCTGCCTATACTTCCTGCCTGGCTACTGGCCAGTCAGCATTTTATTAAACCAATTCGAGTGACAAATCTTTACAATGTACAAGAGCATTATCCCACAGCATTTCACCCTTTTTTGTCTAATTAAAAATGAAGGTTTTACGAAGAATGGATAAATAAACTGTGGTACATATACACAATGGAATACTACTCAGCAGAGAAAAACAATGACATCATGAGGTTTGCAGGCAAATGGATGGATCTAGAAAAAATCCTCCTGAGTGAAGTAACCCAGACTCAGAAAGACAAACATGGTATGTACCCACTCATAGGAGAATACTAGTTGTGGAACAAGGATGACTGGACGGCTACTCACAACACCAGAGAGGCTACCTGGAAAACAGGACCCCAGGAAAGACATGGGGATTGCCCAATGACGGAGAAATGGATGAGATCTACATGAACAGTCTGGACGTGAGTGGGGGTAATGAGGGGCAAGGGGTGAGGGAAAGAGAACTTGGGGGAGCGGGAGATCCCAACTGGATCAAGAACAGAGAGGGAACACAAGGAATGTTCATGGTAAATGAAGACCACATGAGAATAGGAAGAAGCCAAGTGCTAGAGAGGCCCACAGAAATACACAAAGATGCCCCCACAATAGACTGCTGGCAATAGTCGAGAAATAGCCCGAACTGACCCACTCTGGTGATAGGATGGCCAAACACCCTAATTGTCGTGCTAGAAACCCCATCCAGTGACTGAGGGAACTGGATGCAGATACCCACGGTCAGGCCCTGGGTGGAGCTCCGGGAGTCCAATCGGTGAGAAAGAGGAGGGATTGTTTGTTGATTGTTTTTTTTTTCCTGTCCCTTGCACATTGAATCTGGTATGGTGATATTTTATTTGTACTGAAATGTGATTTTATTTGTATGTTAATAAATAAAGTTGCCTGGGGGTCAGAGCTAATAGCAAGCCACAGCAGAAGTCAGGCGGTGGTGACACACACCTTTAATACCGATCACATGACAGGCAGATCTCTGTGTGTTCAAGGATACAGCCAGCATGGAGACACATGTCTTTAACCTCAATACCAACCATAGAGACCTAGAGGTCTGTATAGACAAGCAGTGACAAAGAGGTCATGTGGTTGGGTTTACAACCAATGAGAAGGCAGAACAGAAAGTCAATAAAAAAGACAGACACACAGGAAGTAGGTCACTTTCTGAGGGGAAGGACAGCAGAGGCAGGAAGGGTAAGAAGGCGGTTTTAAGTCTCAGCTCTCAGCTACTACTCTGACCTCTTGGGCTTTTAACTCTGCATTTGGCTCTATGTTTCTTATTTAATAAGACTGTTACATCTACAATCTGGCCTGTTCCTGAGAAACCACTGGATGATATCAGAATTTAATTCTATAGGCAAGTCTCCCTACTGCAAATACAAACTCTTCTGATGATGCCCTGTGCTCTCAGGCAAGTTCCTGGCCCTTAAGTGCTCCAGTCTCCAAATCTGTAAAATGGGTTAGTGATAGTTCAGAGCTCAAGGGTTATCATGCAAATGAAGTGAAATAAAACACAAACATTCCTAGTAGAGTAGCAGACTACAGTGGATGGTAAATGACTGTTACTTATCATAGAGCTCCTGAATACAACTGTCACCTTGACTCCAGGTAACTAATAGTTTTACCCTAAAATCTAAGCAAACAGCAACAATGCATTAGAAGTGTAATGTGGATTAATCTAGACCAAAAAAAGCTACAAGGAAAGGTCACACTCTCATACCCATACACACACTAATACGATAGTCTCCCACACTCAATATACACAGATATACACTGACAATCTCAGTCTTATTCATGAGCCTCTTTGGACACTACACAGACTCACATGCTCAGTGTTACATCCAGTGACCCTCATCCCAGCACACAAGGCGTTGGCTGCTCCCTCATTGATAAACACTCTGAACTGGATGTATCCTGAAGTGAATTCACCTGTAAACAAGAGACAGAAAACAGCATTCAAGGGAAATGCCACAAAGAACTGTCACCCTGAGTTTGGTGGTAACAGGTTCAGGACATACAGTCTAAAATATAAGACCCATTGGGGGAGACCCACCTTACAGACCGCAAGAGCCAGTCCTTGAAAAAGAGGTCCCCACCTGCCAGAGTTTGAATGGAGAAATATATGATACAGCAAGGTGTCTCTACTGAATATCTCCAAGGGCTTGTAACAGCAGTTA
>CABHPQ010049956.1:0-15766 GCA_902168405.1 Peromyscus aztecus
AGCAAGTTAGTATTAGAAGTAGAGCTAAATATTGATTTCCCTAATGAACATCTAAATTAGGGATCTAAGAAACTCTGCAATACAGGATTGCCAGTCTACTAATCTTGTCCAAAGTTCAGGAAAACTTAACTGAGTTAGACGCCCCAAGGGACCCAAGTGAAGAACTGTTTTATTATAATTTTGTGAAATACTCAAGAAATACGTAAAATCATTCTGTGTATTGCCTCAAATTTAAATAATATGTTCATTTCTGTGCAAACCTACATGTGATCTTACCAAAAAAATTACAGTAATTATGTAAGTATAAAAAGAAACAACCAGACACACTGGTATAGGCCTAAAACTGCTGGTCCTTGTGAGGGTAAGGCATGATGGCTGCCAACTTTAAGGCCACTGTGGACAATGTAGCAAAACTTAAAATCACAAACAAAAATAATGGGCTCAAGATGTAGTTGAGTGGTGGAGACTTTGCTACATAAGACATTGAGTTCAATCCTTAGCACTAAGAAAAAAATCTTGCCAGGTGGAGGTGGCTCACACCTTTAATCCCAGCACTAAGGAGGCAGAGGCAGACAGATCTCTGAGTTAGAGGACAGCCTGGTCTACAGAGCAAGTTCTAGGATAGCCAGGGCTACACACAGAAACACTGTCTCAAAAAACTCACATTTCTTGACAAATTAGGATTGAAACAATTCAATATATATATACATATTAATCTCAGGTACATAGGCACATTTCATGGTAAGTGAAAGAAGATGTACAATAGATAATAATAATAATATTCATGTTGGGGTTAGCAAGATGGTTCAGCAGGTAAAGGTGATTGTTCTGAAGTCTGGTGACCTGAGTTCTAGACCATGGACACACACGGGGACACACACGGGGACACACACACACACACACACACACACACGGACACACACACACGCAAAGTAAATGGGGGAAAAGAATAACTAATTATATTATAGCGCCTACTGGTATTAAGAATAAGCTGTTCCGGAGTCGTATCTGTGTTCCCTAAGAGAGGGCCAGACTTTCTTCTCCTGGCCTATTTCGCTCCTTCAGAAGTGAAGGATGATATGCTGCTGCTCTCCTTTCAACAAGAGGGGCCAATTACTGGAATGGCACTTTCTACACTTAAGGTGGTTTACGTTTAAAAACTTCATAGGTTGGGTCCCCAACAAAAGGGCCAGACTTATTCCAAGACAATAAACTGAGTCAGGAAGAATATTGTATTTCGATACACTACCTACATTTGTTTGAAGAAGCTGAATCCTATTAGTCATAAATGGTAACAATGAGATCATACTACTTTGGAATACCTGACATTAAAGTTATACATTAATTAAAATGTTTGCATTTATAAATATGAAATGTTATCACATAATACATTACACATGGTATAAGTAAAATAGCTGAAATATGTTTTTGTACTTTCCACAAATATACAACTACTTACCACCATTAACAGAATATGATCTATTAATTGGAAAATGTGGAACATCTCCTTCATTAATTAGTCTGAGATCTTGTTCTCTCTGTAACTCCCTGATTATCCCATCAAGAATGCTTTCTTCTTGGTCATTGGTTTGTTGCCCAATCACCTGTTCTACCACCTCACCGTCACCTTAATGAGACCAAAGACAGAAAGTCAGATAAATTTATTACATTTTACTATACCTTAATATGGTAAAAAAAAGTAAGCTTAACTTATAAATTGTGAGCGAAGTAATTAGAAATAATTTAAATTGAAAATAAAGTATACATGAAATAACACTTTATGGGAGTTTTTAAAAATATATTTAATGATTCAGCATTTGTACCTGATTTAACCAATAGTCCTAAATTAGACATTGTTATCAAGGCATTTTAAGGAATAGTTATAATGCTAAATAATCTATTTTAAAACAAGTTTTTAAATGCTATATTCTAAGAATTAGAGATTTAAGTAAGTTTTTTTTTTCTTTTTTTTTTTTACATTGGGTCTTACTCTGTAACCCAACTTGGTCTGGAACTCACTATATAGTCTGGCATGGCCTGAGTTCATGGCAATCTTCCTGCTCAGCCTTCTGAGTGCTGGGATTACAGCTGTGAGCCACCATGCCTGGCCTGAGTAATTTATAAGCTTAGTCACAGTTACCTAGAATGTTCTGCATCTTTTTCTTATGAAAATTTCATTCTGAAAGAAATTAAGTCTTTTAAGTAACTATTTTTGTTTTTATAACAATAGTGTCTTAATAAGTAGAAAATTATCTTTATGATAAACTCAAATTCAATATTTACTTCTGAGTGAAAACTTTGACTTTTATCTTTCTTAAATGCATCATGTCTTGTTTTTCATCTTGCCCTGAAATTAGATCAAATGCATTTGACAGAGTATCGAAGTGATTAGTTCTTGTAATATTAAGTATGCTAAATTAGTTTTTATTTAGATAGTTTTAGTCTAATAAATATTAATAAATATTAAATTAATAAATATTAAATCATCAGAGTAACCAAATGCTACTACATTGCCTTACAAATATTCACTTTGTTTTATTTTATGAAGGTCAATTCAAGCATCAATTTCCTAGCAAAGAAAGAAAATCCAGAAGACAGGTGTGGTGGCACATGCCTGTAATCCCAACAGTAAGAAGCCTAAGACAGAAGAAATGCAAATGAGCTAGCCCGGGGTACATAGTGAGATCCTGTTTCAAAAAAAAATTTTTAAGGAGGAACGGAAATTCTATTTGCAAATCTGTAACTTACTCCTCTATAATTAAATGAAAATTGTTAAGTACCAAACCAATGCAAAGGCATTCTATGGAAGATGAAGCAGAAAAGACAGTCAGTCTACACAGCTGAAACATCTATCTAAAGAAACCTAGTCTCCTTTTTGGGGGCTCATTAACTAGCAGCTTTCAAAATGAGCTATTCATACTATAATCAATATAATTTTACCAATTAAGTTTAATATAGTAAAGTTAGCAAGTTTAATCATTACCAGAAGTCACTATACAGAACAAGGTCATACATATGGTAATGGTTTCCACTGTGGTAGGTGAACAAATTACCTCTTGGGCATGTTACTGTTTGTCTTAAACCAGTTACTTTTGCACAGCAGAGCTAAAAAATGAAAAACTACTCTGTTAAGCTGTAATGTACAAGTAAAAATTAATAAAAATAAAATAATATATAATGCCTGTTATAATCTCTTTCAGAATTTAGCAAGGAACATACATCTGCAACACTTTAAATTTGCTTCAGGAGATAACATACCATTAGCCACATATCCCAACTGTGGAATAAGCTGCTCATCTTTACAATTTTCCCGTCCTGGTACCAGCCGTTGAAATTTTGTAGGATGAGGATTTCCATCAACATCCACCAAGAATGGGGGAGGCATGAGGTGAGGAGCTTGCTGAGTTTGTTCATCTAATACATAGTTATTTGCATCTCTAATAAGTGGTCGATAATCAGTGTGGAAGAACATCTGATCTGGAATCTTTGTGAGAGATGTTTTGTTAGTGTTTAACATACCAGAGATGTATAGTCTGGGCCCTTATTTTCGTTCCTATAGCACATATATATTTTGAATCACACAGTTTTTATGTTCTCTCATAGTTCTATGTTGTCATATGTTCCTCTAGGAAGAAACAAATGACCTAGATAGTAGTTTTCTTATCTATGAAATTCTATGATTTGCATTACTTTGAAGACCTCATATTATATTTCCCTAATTAGGATAAGAAATAAGGCAACAATCTATCAGAAGTTATGTATTTTGATTTGATTTAAACACACAAACCTATATAACTTGAGTTCTTATTTTTATTCAAGTAAGAATAAATGAAGCATAATATGCATAATGAGAGTGATAAACATCAACCAAATCAACAATATTAAAAGCTATTGAGCTAACCTCAATGATGGTGTGGTCTCTTCCCACTATAAGATTCCACAATCTCCCTGGATTCATAGCTAATAAAATACAAAGGACCAGTTGTGTGTGCTACAGCATACCTATAATCCTAGCACTTGGGAGACAGAGGAGAGGGTTGCAGTAAGTTTGATGCCAGCCTTTTAGCAGAAAAACTAAAGGATGTGAATGGAGGACTACATATATAACCTAACGAAATTAGACGAAAATGAGATAAACAGTTTAAACAGAATTATAACAAGCAACAAGATTGAACCAATGGGGGGGGGGGACTCTCAATTTTAAAAAAATATGAATTCTATCAGCCCATTGAAGAAGGATTAACACCAATGCTCCTCAAGTAATTACATAAAACAGAAAAAGGAAAGAATGCTACCAAAATCTATTTACAAAGCCATTATTACCCTGATACAAAAACCAGATGAACACAGAACAAAAATAACACTGTAGAGTAGTATCCCTAATGAACATTGAAGCAAAATAAGATACTTGCAAACCAAACTCAAGCACACATCAACAATGTCACTCAACATGATCAAGCTGGCTTCAATTCAGAAGAGATGATTCTACATACCTAAGTCAATAAATCTATCACACAAATAGACTCAGGGGCAGAAATCATAGGATCATCTCATTTAATAAATACAGAAAGGCTTCTTTCTGACAAATCCCAGTATGACAAAAGTACTAAAGAATAGAAGCAGCACATCTTGGGGGCTGAAGAAACAGCACAGCAGTTGAGAGTACACACTCCTCTTCCAGAAGACCCAAGTCCATTTCCTGGCACACACATCAGACAGTTCACAACTACCAGCAACTTCAGCTCCAGGGAGATCCAAAGGCCTTTTCTATCCTCCACAGGCACTGCACTCATATGAACATACCCACACAGACACACACAAATCTACACATGAAAATAAAATCTTTAAAAAAAAGAAGTGTGGGCTGGACGGGTGGTTCAGCACTTAAGAGCACGGATTGCTCTTCCGGAGGACTGGAGTTCAATCTCCAGCACCCACATGGTTGCTTACAACCATTTGTAACTTCAGTTCCAGGGGCTCTGACACCTTTTCCTAGTCTCCACTGGTACCAGGCATGCATGTGATGTACAAACATACATACATACAAAATACCCATACACATAAAATAAATGAATGAAGCTGAAAACACATAACACATCTCAACATAATAAAAGATAAATATGAAAAAACACTATAGCAAGCACCAAAGTAAATAAGTTAAACTCAAAATATTTTCAACAAGAGCCACAACAAGCAGGCCTATTTTCTTCACTCTCATCCAATACAGTGTCTGAAGTCTTAGAAGACTAAGACAAGAGACAGCTATAAAGGTGATAAAAACAGGAAATGAAGAAATCAAAGTTCCTTTATTTTCAGATAATATGACTGAATACACAAGAGACTCTAAAGACTTCACCACATGGGACTAGGCGAGGTGGCTCAGCCGTTAATAGCACGTGTTTGCAGAGGACTGGATTCAATTCCCAGTTCCCACACGCTGGCTCACAACCATCTGGACCTCCAGTTAGTTCCAGGGTACCCTCTTCTCATTTCTGAAGGCACCAGGCATACATATGGTGCACATATATACATGCAAGTGAAACATCCATACACATAAAATAAATAAATCTATAAAACATTTTAGAAGACTTCTGCAGAAAAACTCCAGAGGTGATAAAGCTGATAGAGCAGCGGAGGGATACAAAATTAATGTAAAACAATCAGTGGCCTTTCTTTATACTGATGACAAACACACCCAAGAAGAAACCAAGAAAACAACCCCACTCATATCAGCCTCAGAAAGAAACTAAAATACCTTGTGATAAACCTAACCAAGGAAGGTAAAAAATCTGTACACTGAAAACTTGAAAGCACGAAGAAGAGAAATATGTTTTTTCTCATACATGGGTCCTAGATTGCATATTGATACAAAAAGCAATCTATATTTATGACGTGAATGAAGAAGTGAAACTATCTGGGGGCACTAGTGTGGGGGGGCAGAGAAAAGGGAAGGGAAGGACATATTCTCAATATACAATATAGATTTGTACAAAAATCTCCTCATGCAACACAGTACCATGTTCCATGAATACATACAATGAAAAACTTCAATGAATGGTACAATCCCAAATTATTGTCTGTAACAAAAATTATATATACTAACCTTTTCATAGTATTTACTGCATCCAAAGCCAAATAGCAACAAATGCCCATGGGAATCTGTGCAGGCAAAATGGTTTCCATCTGGTGAAAATTTACAATCAAACACTGCCCCGTGACCTTGGCCTTCAATCTGAAATTCAGAGGAGTCTTTTAAGTCATTTTAAGAGTCCTTCTCAAATATTAAGTAGGCAATAGCTTCTCCTAGCTATTCCCTTGAATTACGTGAGGAATCAACATTCCAGTGTAATCTCTGGCTTCTGTAGCCAGAACCCTAGAGTAAACAATAAATCTCTGAACTGTAATTATGGAGGAGAAAATTGAGGTGGACACAATGAACAACTGCACCTAACATAATAACGTATGAAATAATAGATGGATGAAGGAGGAGAGTTAAAAGGATCTGTATGCAACCAAACTGACAATGGTGCTATTCAACAAAGTGAAGATATTATTTTTATAATTAATTTTATATCTTCAGTTATAAGATAAGCCTTTCAGTAACTATCTTAAAAGTAAACTATGCAAATAATCCACTAACAAAAGACATAGGATTATCAATGATCTGGATCTATATAAAGACTGTAAAAGTGAGCTCAAAGGTCCAGCCACAGTTTAGCGTTGTTTAGTTGGAACTATTCTTAAAGAAAAGGACCCTAAATGTGCAAGATTCATTAGTATGCTCATCATAGAAGAATGATGTTTTACTCAGAGAAATGATAACTAATCAATTTTTTATGTAATTTCTATGAGATTTATGTCACAACCATCTCTATCAGTACACAAGATCCTGTCTCAGAAACAAATAAATAAGCCACAGCCAGGTATGGCAGTGCACACCTGAAATCCAAGCACACAGGAGGTAGGGCAGGGGGATCAGGAGTTAAAGGTCATTGCTGGTTACACTGAGAGTTTGAGGTACTGTCTCCTCCAACAACAACAATAAAAGAACATGTATATATGTACGAATATATATTTTCCAAGTAAGTTTTGGACTATGAAACTCATATAGTTGAGGTGTATACCATAGACAGACTAATGATTTAATTTTTTCTTTGTATTCATGAATTGAAATTACAGTTGAAACATTGATCTTTTGGTATTTTAGCTTACATTTTCAATCCAATTGTAAGAAATTTGATTGAACATTTCAGTTTAGATGTACATATCACAATATGAAAAATGCTAACACCAAAATACGTAGCCATGCTGAAAAATCTTAACAATAAGCCCCTGAGTCATTCTCTGAATTATTTCACTGACTTATACACAGATGACAAGCTGTTCCTTTGTCCTAGGCCACTGGATTATCAAAAAAGCAAAGTAAGATTTAATATGAACTTTAAACACAGGTTTCTTACCATATTAAAGTAATTTCGAATTTTGGTCCCCCGGTCAAGGTCCCAAATAAAAATGTTCCCATCATGACCTGCTGAAAGTATGATCCTTTGATCAAATGGATGTGCTTCTAGAACAAATACTTCATCGTCATGCCCCTGTGATGAAAATCAGTATTAGAAATGAAAAGCAACACCAGATGTCTGGTTTATTTGTCTAAAAGATCTTGAGCACTAGAAGTCTAGTAGAGATGAATTAATACATACCAATTGACTAGCATCCACTCATGGGTACTTCATAAATAAATATTTTAGTTAGAGGGCCTTAAATGCAGAACTGCTGGTTTTATAAACCTGATAGTCTTAGGTAAGACACGGGAAGATAATTAATGCTCACTAAGCGCTGGAATGCAATTTGGAGATGTAGGACTTCAATAACTTTTTAAAAGCCACAGCAAAAACAACAAGCAGGGTGTGACGGCATTTGTACTTTCAGCAGTCAAGGCACGCATGTGGGCAATCGGAGGCCACCCGTGACTATAAAGTGAGTGTGAAGCCAGTCGGAATTATACAAGTTAGGATCTCAAAGTAAAATACAGTTGGAGGACAAAGGAAAAAAGAAAATAGAATATTTCATTACCATCTACCCCTACCACCATGATAAAAAACCTTGACTGGTTTCCATCTAACATTTTCACCATGCTATCTGTAGTGTCAGAACTCACAGGTCTAACCTGAACTATATAGGGAAACCTTACCTCAAAAAAAAAAAAAATAGGTGCAGACCAGCCCAAAATATAAATTGCTAAGACGAACAGGTAAAATTCCATTACAGAAAGTACCATCAATAACTTGAAGACAACCAAAATTCTTTCCTGTGACTACTAAAAATGTTCTTTCTATTCTGTAACTAAGACCTCTGTTAAAAAACCAATCTGAGGGCGGTGGTGGCGCACACCTTTAATCCCAGCACTCGGGAGGCAGAGGCAGGCGAATCTTTGTGAGTTCAAGGCCAGCCTGGTCTACAGAGCGAGATCCAGGAAAAGCGCAAAGCTACACAGAGAAACCCTGTCTCGAAAAAACATTTAAAAAAAAAACCAAAAACCAATCTGAACAGCCACTATTTTTCAATTTCCTAAAAGAATATTCAATAAAGCATGAATTGATATTGATAATTCAAATGGTAATGGCATTATCTACTTCAGAGTACATTAGGAAAAAGTCTCTCCCAGATCAGATCTGATCACTGGTACAAATTTGAATTGGTACATCTTGCACTTTTCAGAATCAACCCTTATTTGATTAAAACCCTTATTTGATTATTTCTCTTTTAATAAGCTGTAAGGAGACAATTTTGCTTAATTTTCCACTGATTTCTAATACCTGGTCCAGAACCTTTCACACAGTAGATGCTCAGGAGGCATTCTTTGAATGGAATAGCTTTATGCCCCACCAAGACCCTGATATAAACTGTTACAATTGAAATGTATGTACTATATGAAATGAAGGGCTTGGAATTTAGATCAATTGGCAGAGTGCTTGCCTAGTATCACACCCCTGCATAATACCATGTGATGGCACGAGCCTATAATCCCAGATTTGGGAGATGGAACCAGGAAGAACAGGAAATTCAAGGTCCTCGTTTGCTAAATAGAAAACTTAAGGCTAGCCTGGGCTACATGAAACAAAGAAGAAAAAAAAGACAAACAAAGAGAAAAGTAGCTTTGTCTATGACTGTACAATTCAGTGAAAACAGGTGATCTATGAGTCAGCCCAGGGCTTTAAGTTAATTACGAAGATGGAACTTTACATAGATTTATTAACTTAACAGCTATAACAGAAATGGGGAAGGAATTTTTTGGGGGGAATGGGATGAGAGCAGGGAGGGGAAACTATGGTCTGGATGTGAAATGAATGAATAATTTAATTAATAATAAAAACATCATTTCTGTTTTCAGTGGTGAATCATGTATTAGTCCTATCTGGTGGATGTACCAAAAGACCCCCAAAATATTCTCCAAAGGCTAGTAAGTAATAGAAAGGAAAGTAAAACTTAAATGTCTTGTTCCTAGAATAATGTACTTTGACCTTTTTCATTCTTTTTAGAGACAAGGTCTCCCTATACTGACCAGACTGCTCTTAAACTAGGTTAAAGTAATCATCATACCTCAGCCTCCTAAGCATTGGACCTACAACACACCACTTCACTAGGCTTAGTTTCTTTTCCTATTAAAAAGTATAATACTTACAGACAAAGTATGAAGAAGCTGCCCTGTGACAGAATTCCAAACTTTCAAAAGGAAATTGTTCACTGCAGTAATAACAGTGGTGTCATAACGATCCCAAGCCACCATGGTCACCTTTAGCTTAGTGACTTTGTCCTCTGCAGATGTCAAATTATTCCTGAAGCAAAAATTTGAAATATTTGTATCTTGCATATTTTACCAAAGGTAAACACAAAACAGCAAACTATGACAAAATTTTCTAGGAGAATGTAAATGATTAGATAAAAAAAAGTCTAAGAGTATTCATGAAAAAAAAACTGTACCCCATCATGGAATCCTACTCATATATTGATGGCAGTAAAGGCTAAAAAATATGGTAGGTAAATAGTTGTGGTCAGCTTTTTGTCAATTTTGCACAAGCTTGTGTCATGTGGGAGGATGGAATCTCAATTGGGAAAATGCCTCCATTAAGTCTTTAGGTAAGACTCTAGAGCATTTTCTTGACTAACCATTAATGATGGGGGAGGGCCCAACCTATTCTGGGCAGTTCCACCTCTGGGCAGGAGGTTCTGGGTAAGAAAGCAGGCTGAGTAAGCTATAGAGAGCAAGCCTAAGTAAGTAGTGTTAGCCATGGCTTCGGCTTCAGTTCCTGCCTCCAGGTTCTTGCCTTGAGTTCTTCAGTGATGGAGTATGATCAGGGAGTTGTAAGATGAAATAAGCCCTTTCCTCTCCAAGTTGCTTTTGGCTATGATGTTTAATCACAGCGATAGAAACCAAACTAATATAATAATTGCTTGGACACACACAAAAAGTGAGATCAGAAAGAACTCTGTATCTTCAAAAATACAATTCACAGTATGATCAGGTTGTCTGCCAGACAATACAAAAATGTACAGTGGTGATATTATCTCCTTAAATATTACTTTTAAAAATAATAGGCTTTGTAAATAAGTATCAGCAAATTAGTTTACTTAAATGACTATGGCATTAACAATATCTGTCCATGACTAATAAGGTAGTCAAATTAAAGGTCAAACATGAATAAATCTAATTATTTCAAAGAGACTGACATATCTTCTAATAAGCAGTATTCTGATGAAAGCAGATACTGATTAAATGCATATATAATGCCGAGTATAAATGCTAACAACATGAAATATAAGGGAGTCCTCAGTAATTAGAGTAAAAGGTAAACTTAATACAGTATTCAGCAATGTTCTAGTCAATCAACAGCAAAGGAACGGTTGCTAAGAGACTGAATAAAGGTGTAAATTTCATGCCTAGTAATTAATTTCAAACTATTTACTAACATAAAAATTATAGGCATTATTAAATATGGGGCAATGCAAAGGACAATAAGCCATGGGAGACCCCCTGAAATATCTAACATCCATTCTTACCCACTCATCTTTGTAGCCATATCTAGCACTATACTCTTCCATTCTTGTTGTTGATACTGCCATATTCTTGCTGTTCCATCTCTACTTCCACTAACAAATCTTAAACTGCAAAAAAGTTAAAATAACCTTGTTATTTTTCCAAAACTCATCACATTTTCTTGATAATAAAATGAATAACCTTCATCCACTACTGGAATATGTAAAACAGTACACTGATTTTAGAGAACAGTTTGTCAGCTCCTGAAATGCTAAACATAAAGTTACCTTTCGCCCCAGCAATCCTATACCAGGGACAAATCCACCAAAAGAAATGAAGACATTAGTCCACATAAACACTCAATAATCCCAAAAGCAGAAACAAATGAAATGTTTACCAGTGGATAAATAAAATATGGCATTCATATAACAGACTATTATTCAATAATAAGACCTGATACATTTTGTAATGTGGGTGAATACTGAACATACAAGTAAGTTTAATGACAAGGAGAGGGACAGTTGCCCAGTAGTGATTAGGAGTGATGGTAGGCTTGAGGATTCACAGCTAAAGGGAATGAGCACGCTACAGGGTTAAAGAACATGTTTGCTCAAAGATTAACACTGAAGGTTGTACAACACTATAAATATACAGAAATTTTTATTATGAGCTACCTTTTATAGTACATTTTTTCACCCACAAGTTTGATATTGTATTTTTTCTGATCTTTCAGACATGCATT
The DNA here is from genome assembly GCA_902168405.1 of Peromyscus aztecus. NCBI lineage: Eukaryota > Metazoa > Chordata > Mammalia > Rodentia > Cricetidae > Peromyscus > Peromyscus aztecus. The sequence continues at coordinate 11,781 of CABHPQ010049956.1, forward strand.
TAAACCAGACATGTTTACATGCCTGTTGCACTCAAGAAGATGAGGCAGGAAGATTACAAGTTCAAGGCCAGCACGAGCTATATACTAAGAGACTTATGAAAAAAATAAAAATCCATTGAAACATATATATTGACCCATTTTCCCCTTAGGAAACAGAATCCCACCACATACAAGGTTGTTCATAACTGTATTTTGTAGCTCTTAATCTACATTTACAAGTATAAAGCTATATCAATTTCAGTAAGTGTTCAACTATATGGATATATCAAAATTTACTTAATGAAGCTCATAATGATCAATAATCATATTATGTGGTAGTTTGAAAGAAAATGGCCCCCCAAAGGGAGTGGCATTGTTAGGAGGTGTGGCCTTGTTGGAGTAGGTGTGGTCTTGTAGGAAGTAATGTGTCACTGTGGAGGTGGCTTTGAGGTCTCATATATGCTCAAGATACCGCGCAGTGTCACAGACCACTTCCTGTTGCCTTCAAGATGCAGGACTCTCAGTCCACTTCCTGCTGACTGCATATCAACATGTAGCAGCAGCTCCTTCTCCAGCACCATGTCTGCCTGCATGCCACTATGCTCCCGCCATGATGACAGTGGACTAAACCTCTGAAACTGTACGTGAGCCCCCTCAATTAAATATTTTCCTTTATAAGAGTTGCCTCATGGGCGGTCTTACCTTCTTGTAGAAGGGAATAGGGAGTGGGTTGGGAGGGGGAGGCTGGAGGAGCAGGTGGAGGGAAGACGGGGATCTTTGATTGGTATGGAAAATGAATAAAAAACTTTTCTTAATAAAAAAATTTAAAAATAGAAAAGAGTTGCTATGGTCACAGTGTCTCTTCACAGCAATAGAAACCCTAACTAAGACATATTCGTTTTACTTTACAGCTTTAAACTTAATGTTATGAAGGGCATCTCTAGCTGTCTTTGTACAATCTCATATATTGTACTGAGTTAAAAGAGGTGCATCTTTAAAAGCTCTTAATGTACCGGGCGGTGGTGGCTCACGCCTTTAATCCCAGCACTTGGGAGGCAGAGCCAGGCGGATCTCTGTGAGTTCGAGGCCAGCCTGGGCTACAGAGTGAGTTCCAGGAAAGGCGCAAAGCTACACAGAGAAACCCTGTCTCCAAAAACCACAAAAAAATAACAAATCACTAATTAGTTGGCCGGGCGTTGGTGGCGCACGCCTTTAATGCCTTTAATCCCAGCACTCGGGAGGCAGAGCCAGGCGTATCTCTGTGAGTTCGAGGCCAGCCTGGGCTACCTACCAAGTGAGCTCCAGGAGAGGCTCAAAGCTACACAGAGAAACCCTGTCTCGAAAAAAACCAAAAAAAAAAAAAAAAGCTCTTGATGTGTACTGCCAAATTGTTTCCCTATATTTTGAAAAAAAATAAGAATCTTAAGAAAAGTTGTAAGAAAGGATCAATTTATAATACTTAATATATTGAATATTAAATTTTTAAATATCCTGTAATTTTTTAAAGAAAATTCTGATAGTTAAGATGTAGTAACAATGCTTTTGAAATACACATTTACCAATAGACAAGAAATTAAAATTTCAGGTTCTTTTAGTAGGAAAAAATAGTAACATGGGTGCTGAAGAAATGGCTCAGTGGTTAAGAAGGCCTGTAACTCCAAATGCAGGATTTCTGACTCTCTTTGTAGGCAACTGTACTCAGGTTCACATACCCCCATGTAGAAACACACACACACACACACACACACACACACACACAGAATTCAAAGTAAAAATAAGTGCTATAGAGATGACTCAGCAGTTAAGAGCATATATTTGCTCTTCTAGAAGACCCAAGTTCAATTCCCAGCACCATATCAGGAGGCTCACAATCTATTAATTCCAGCTCAAGAGGACCTGATCTCTTTAGCCTCCTTAGGCACCCACACATATGTGGACACTTATTTATGCATGCACACACACACAATTAAAAATAAAAAAACCCTAAATCTTAAAAAATTAATAACTCAGCCAGGTGGTGGTGGCACACACCTTTAATCCCAGTACTCAGGAGGCAGAGGCCAGCCTGGTCTACAGAGCAAGATCCAGGGCAGGTACAAAACTACACGAAGAAACCCTGTATCGAAAAACAAACAAACAAAAAAACAAACAAACAAAACTAATAATAATAATAATAATAACTCATAGAGGTGGCTCAGCAGTTAAGAGTACTTGTTGTTCTTCTAGAAGACCTGGATTTGGCTCTCAGCCCTCATGTCATATGGCCTACATCTCCTACACTCCATATGGCCTACACTCCAGCTCTATGGCATCCAAGCCCCTCTTCTGGTCTATGCAGGCACCCACATATATGTGGTTAACACACACAAATACACACACAGACAAACACATACACCCAAATAAATAAAAACAGATTTAAAGCCGGGTGGCGGTGGCGCAAGCTTTTAATCCTAGCACTCAGGAGGCCGAGCTGGACGGATCTCTGTGACTTTGAGGCCAGCCTGGGCTACAGAGTGAGATCCAGGATAGGCACCAAAACTACATAGAGAAACTCTGTCTCAAAAAAAAAACCAAAAAAAAACCACACACACATACACACAAAAATAGATTTAAAAGTCAATTACGAATGGTAATATGGTTAAGTTATTCTTAAACTTTTGTTTTTAGGTTTTGTCATTCTTAATACAGATAAACTGTCAACCCTCATTATTTGCTTTTATACTTCACAAAGTTGGTCAAAATTCATCTTCGTAATTACTCTGTTCAAAAGTACTTAGAAATAAAAATCACCCACAGAGTTGTCATATAGGCATAGAGATACAAATGTATGCTAACTTGATCTGTTTTTTTATCAAATTTTAGACCAGCATAGATTATTACATTTGGGGATCAGATATTTTAGAGGGTTCACAGCTAAGTGTATATAAGATATGCTTTTACAGAGATAGGGAATGTGTCTTATGAGTAGTAGAGACCAGTGATACAAATGTTCAGAGCATGGCAAAATAAATATAAAATCTGGAGGCCCCAGGAAAGGCTCCAAGTAGGACATGAACCTTCAAGGCCAGATGAGACATAGATAAGATAGAATCAGGAATGACATTTCTGGCTAGGACTCATGTGAGGGAAAGTAGAAGTGAAGTAATGGATGAGATAATATGAACATCTGGAATAGGAACAATGCATAAAGCAACTAGGGAAAATGTACAGATTCACATGAGAAAAGAATGCCTTTGTCTAAGTCAAGTTGTCCAGAATTTGGAAATGCCATGTTGACGTTTAAAATTTATTCTAGAGCAATAGCAGACAAAATGCTAAAAAAATTTCTGAATAGAACAAATGTTTACTTGTCAGAGACATATTAATCAAATAACAGAAGAATTCTTGATTAAATTAGGTGGTAAAAAAAGAAAACAGAAAAAGCAAAGTAAACAAGAAAGAACTCCGGAAGATGAAGAGCTGATAGACTATGGTCACTACTGAGTTAAAAATTTCAGAGAGATAAAGATATCAAGGAAGACAGACATGGACTTTGAACCTAGTGACGGAACAAAATAGCTATTTTCTGCCTCACTCATGTGTCTGTAAGGTGAGAAATAACTTTGAGCTACTTTGTCTAACGTTATCTCCCAACGATAGCAGACAGCATCAGTACCACAGACTATACAAAATAATCTCCCCCTCTGCACAAATGCATCTTTTAGGTTTTATCTTTAAAACTAGCCAAACAATTCAAGTAACCAAGACCATCTAAAAACCCTTTGGCAATTAGTGAAACTGGGGTATAATAGGGAATCTCCAGGACTACAGAAGGTGGCTTAGGGTACAAAATTTCTAGGTGCAACTGCAGTAACTGTAAACTGAGCTCAAACAGCTTAACTCTGGGGAAGGTGATGTGAACACAGACGTTTAGCCTAGCAAAGAATTTCTAAGAGAGTTTCCTGAGAAGTCAGTGTCTGGATAGCAACTGTATTGGTTTGGAAGGAATGATTTAAAAAAAAAACATC
>CABHPQ010049968.1:0-29982 GCA_902168405.1 Peromyscus aztecus
TTAATTGAACTGGGACTACAAGAAGACAATTAGTGTTAAATGTCTTTAGAGAAGAGCAGAAGCAAACATTTAGGAAGACTTATGAAATTTTATAGATGATATACTCTTTTACTTGGGACATTTTTTTAGATGATTTGTCCTTTTTCTTCAGCTGACACATTTGTCCAGTGTTCTTCAGGTTCCTTAGTCTTCATTCTCCTAAAAAGATAAAAACAAAAACCTTTCCCCAAGACTAACCTTGGGGAGGTTCCCTTTTGGCAAGTTGTATCTGGTTAAATGAAAAGGCATGTGTTAATAGTATAAGTTAGTTTAAATTAGATGGTCATGCTGGTTGATGAACTATTACCTTTTCTAATTAAGAGGTCTTTCTTGTTCACATCTAGCCTTTATCAATTTTGATGGTACCCACAGCTTACCTTCTCCTGTAGAAACAAAAGCAAAACCTCATCCCCTACATCACATATATCATAGTGTCCATTCTGAGGTCAGCACATCCTTAAAATATATAGGCTGATTTATTTCAGTAGTTTTTTTCTATTATTAAATGTCTCTCTGCAGCTATTGTTCCTTTCTCATTAGCACTGAGAAAATTCAAAGTTAATAAAGAATTATTCAGTCTATATCTGGGGGGTTTTGTTACCCCTTTTTGTTTATTTAGCATATCCTTTAGAGTTCTGTTTGATCTTTTTATAACTGCTTGGCCTGTAGAATTATGTGGTATACCTGTAATATGCTTTATATTTTAATGAGCAAAAAACGGTTTCATTTTAACAGAGATATATACTGGAGCATTGTCAGTTTTGATTTGTGCAGGTATAGCTATGATGGCCATAACTTCTAGCAAATATGTGATTACAGAATCAGTTTTTTCAGAACTCAAAGCAGTTGCTCATTGATATCCTGATTCAGTATCAATGGCATGGTGTACATATGTCAGTTTTCCAAATTCTGCAAAGTGAGACACATCCATCTGCCAGATTTCATTCCTCTGAGTACTTTTGGGTTACATCTAGCTGGTAATGGAGTCTGGTTGTAAAAGGAGCAAGTAGAATATTTCTTTACAATTTCCTTGGCTTGTTGTCAGGCTATGGAGTAATCCTTTTTAAACCTTTACTATTGACATGATGTTTTTTTTATGAAATTCTGAGGCCTCTAGCACATTTCCCATCAATACTTTATCAATCTCATCATTACCTTGTGCTAGAGGGCATGGCAGATCCATATGGGATCAGATGTAAGTTATAAATAAAGGATGACTCCTTTTTCTGATTTTATCTTGTAACTGAATAAATAGTGAAGTTAATTCTGACTCATTACGGATAAATCCTGTAGTCTCAATATATAATACGACTCTTTTAGCAAACTGAGAGTCAATAACTATGTTGAGATGTTCTGAAAAATCCATTAATACCAACAGAATAGCATACAATTCTGATTTTTGAACTGAATCATAAGGATGTTGAACCACTTTATTTAAATTTTCTGATTTGTAACCTGCATTTCCTTTTTTGTTTGCATCTGTATAAAATGTATGAGCTTTAGATACGTGTGTTTCCTATACGATGTGAGACAAAATCTTACCAGCTCTCTCTATAAGATTAATTCTATCACTTTTGGGATATTTGCTCTTAATCTCTCCCAAAAAAATACTGCAAGCTCTTTACCAAGGTTCACTTACTGCCCATAATTTTTCAATGCCCTCTTAGTTAAAGGTACAACAATTTCTGCTGGGTCTATTCCTGCTAATTGACAAAGTCTAGATTTTCCTTTCAAAATCAAGTCAGAGTTTTTTTCCACATAAGTTTTTAATTTTTCACTCTGTTTATTTGATAAAAATATCCATTCCAATATAATATCTTCCCTCTGCATTAAAATTCCTGTAGGAGAATGCTTGCAGGGTAAAATAACCAAAATACAATCCAGCTTTGGTTCAATACGATCCATGTGTCCTTCATATACTTTCTATTCTACTAGGGCTAATTCTTTCTTGGCATCAGGTGATAATTCTCTTGGACTATTTAAGCCCTTGCCACCTTCTAAGGTTTTGAACAAATTACTCAGTTCAACATTTTTTTTACCCCAGCAATAGTTTGTAGATGGAAAATGTCTCTGAATAATTTTTGAAAGTCATTAAGAGTTCATAATCGATCTGTCCTAATTTGCACCTTTTGGGGTCTAATTTTTTGTAGACCTATTTTATATCCTAAATAATTAACAGAATCTAATCTTTGTATCTTTTCAGGAGTAATTTGTAATCCTCAGCAAGGCAAAATTTTCTTTACTTCTTCAAACATTCTTTCTAAAGTATCTGCATTTGAGTCAGCTAGTAAAATATCATCCATATAATGCTAAATTACAGATTTAGGAAATTTTTTACATAACAATTCCACGGCTGTTGTACAAAATATTGGCACAGGGTTGAGCTATTCAACATTCCCTGTGGGAGAATTCCATTTATATCTCTTAACTGGTTGAGACATTATAAGTAGGCACCTTGAAGGCATGTCTTCCTCTGTCTTTTTCTTGTAAGGGTATTGAAAAGAAACAGTCATTTAAATCAACAACTATAAAAGGCCATCTTTTAGGTAACAGAGTAGGTAAAGGAATTCTGGATTTCAGAGAGCACATTCACTGAATTTCTTTGTTAATTGCTCTAAATAAAGTCTGTTACCATTCTGCATTTACCAGATTTCTTTTTAGTAGCAAATACAGGAGAATTCAAAGGGCTGGTTGATTCTTCAATATGCTGAGCATTTAACTGCTCTTGTACCAACTCTTCTAAAGCCTGGAGTTTCTCTGTTGTTAAAGTTCATTGCTGAACCCATACAGGCTTGTCTGTTAACCATTTTAAAGGCAGAACTGTTGGTGTCTTTGCAAGATCATCAGTGGTTGTGACCTGTTTTTGTACAATCTGGATGTCTGGTGACCACTCATTAGAATAATACCTTCTAATATTTCTCTCAGAAACATGTGTTAGTTTATGATTATGTTTACTTTATGAGGATGGAGGGATGTTAATCTGAGTATTCCATTGTTGTAATAGATCACAACCCCATAAATTCATAGCGATGTTAGTCATATATGGCTTTAATTTTTCTCTCTGTTCTTCTGGACCTATACATTCCAGCCATCTTGTACTCTGTTTCACTTGAGATAATGTTCCAATCCCTAACAGGTGAAACTTTACCTTCTGAACATGCCAATTTGGATTCCAAAATTCTGGTGCACCTGTGTCTACTATACCAGACAACAAAACAACATTTATTCTTATTTTTAATTTTTAATTTTGGTCTTTGTTCATTTATAGATGTTGCCAAAAATTGCTTTATGGTTTTTCCTGAATTTTCTGTTCTCTCTGCCTCAGTTGTTCTATAACCCCAAGTAGCCTGTTTTATTCCAATAGGCATTTGGTTATTTAGTTGCTCTGAGTAGGGGTTCTTCTATGGTGGCAGAAAAGGTCTGAACTGGATTTGCTGTGGGCACCTGCCTGAGGTCTCTCTGGGAGTTTCCCAAGGGTAGAGGTAAAGAATTACCTTGTCTGTCCCTTGTTGATCTACATTTGTTGGTCCAATGTTTACCCTTACCACACCTTCTGCATACTCCAGAAGGAAGGGGCCCTCTGTTGCCATTGTTCCTTGAAGAAACATTGTTTCTAGGAATGCTCTGTTTCCAGTCCCTTTTCAAATGTCCTTGCTTTCTATATCCAAAACATCTAATATTCCCCAAACCTTTTGAAATTGCTTCTCCTATCCACATATCATCATGGTCATGAGATTCAACATTAAATGTGTCTCTAATCCAATCTTACAAGGGTTCAGATCTTGCCTTTAACAGCCCAATTATTCTCTTGCATGCTGCATTCATGTTCTCAAAAGCCAGAGGTTTGATTATTATCTGGCTATCTTCTGATTTAGGGACCACTCTATTTACTGCTGAAGTCAGTCTTTGTAAGAAATCTGTGAAGGATTCTTTTGGGCCCTGTATAACTTTTGTGAGTGACTCAATTTTCTTTCCTGCTTCCTCAATTCTGTTCCATGCATTCATGGCTGCCATGCAGCATAGAATTAAGTTTTGGTTATCATATAAACATTGTCTTTGTATTTCAGCATATTGGCCTTCTCCAAGAAGCTAATCCTGGGAAATTTCCACACCTCTATCCCTCCATTGACTTTCTATGGTCTTAGCTTCATCTCCGTATCACATGTGCTACTAGAGTTGTGCTCTGGGTTCCAGGACAGTGGTAACCATTTCTTTCCAGTCTTGAGAGATAAATCCTATTACAATTTGGACATGAGTTTAACATTTGCTTTACAAATGGGGAATGAATGCCATAAGATATTATTGCCACCATAACCTTTTTATCTAACATTTCAACTGGAGTTCAAATTAGTTTGTACATGCCCTTGATCAGGTAGCTGCTGTATGGTTACTGGATAAATTTAGTTTGATTGCTTGAAAACAGGCTTTCTGTAAACTTATAATCCAATTTAACTCTTAAATTCTTCTGTCTGAGTCTGAATTTCTCTATAATTCATTTTAACAGGTTTTTATAAAACTTTTATCCTGCACTTAAATTGGCTATCTTTTTTAAATAGTAAAATAAGGATAAGAAAAGTAATAATATGCATAATTGATGTTACATACATCCCATCAACATTAATCCTCTCATGTAATTGTTCCATTTTCAGACTCTCTAATGTTTTATCCAACAAAGACCAATTTCCCTCTATTGTAAAGATATTATCCATTATTTAATGTGGAAAAAAATTTTTCTCTTTTAAGTAGTTTCTCTCTTTAAGATATCTGATATCTTAATTGACTTACCAAGTCTGCATTGAACAGTAGAAATCTGAGGGAATTTTAAAACAGCTACCTAGTGTGGTTGCACACACACACACACACACACACACACACACACACAGAGAGAGAGAGAGAGAGAGAGAGAGAGAGAGAGAGAGAGAGAGAGAGAGAGACAACTATATACCAAGAGAAGAGAAAAAAGCTATGTGCCACATGCTCCAGCTTGAGCTGATTTGGGTCTTAACCCCAGCTTCCTTAAGCTCGCAAGCAAGTACTGGTGCTTGTAGCTGCTGCAGCTACAATTGAGTGCAGCTCTGAATGCATGAATGCTGAACCAAACTGATTATATCTCTGGCTGGGGCTGTGGCCTGTAAACTCTGGCTGAGCCAGGGCCTGTACCCTCTAGCTGAGCCAGGACTGTAACCACCAATAATTTTTAATGAATTCTTGCCATGTAGGCACAAATTGCAGATGAAATTCTTAATGGTCTTAATTAAATAAGAAACACAGAACTGCAAAGAGAGTTAAAAACCCAAGAGATCAGAACATTAGCAAAGAGCCAAGACCACCTTATCTTACCACTCCCTGCTGTCTTTCCCCGGAGAGAGAGACCTTCTTCCTGTGTGTCTTGTCTTTTATTGCTTTCCTGTTCTGCCTTCTCAATGGTTCTAGGCTCAGCCACATGACTTCCTCATCACTGTCTGTCTATACAAACCTCCTGGCCTCTATGCTTGGTACTGGGATTAGAAACTCAGGGGTCACCAAGCTTGCCTGTGTCCTTGACCACACAGAGACTCTGCCTGCCATATGATTGAATTAAGGGAGTGGGCTACCATCACCTGACTTCTGTTCCTGGCTTGCTAATGACCTCTAATCTCCAGTCAAACTTTATTTATTAACATACAAATGAAGTCACATTTTAGAACAATTAAAATATTACCACAGCAAATAGTTTGGTCTGTTGAGAAATACAGCAAAGCTCAACTGGATTTGAATGGAAAAAACAATATTTGAAAGGAATTTGATGTGGAAAAAGATCACTGAATTCCTTGGTGATTATCACATAAAATATATTCCTTAAGTCTGAATAACTATCAAAAGTCACATCATGTTTTCCACAACACCAAATGTTCAATGGACATTGCTACTAGCAGTTATTATTTCTATCCAAACTCACACATTGAGTTCCATTTCCTAATGTTATATTATCAAATCCTTTTTGAATGTATGTAGGTCTTAAGTGGTGAGTTTCCATGAAAATGATTAATATCCTGTTAAAGATATACAAGAGCTCATTCTTCATGACTTGTGAGGGTGGCATTGGAGGAAAGGAATCTGCAAACTTAGAAGAGTGGCTTCAGAAGATCCTGGATGAGTTGTAACCTTCGTTTTATGTGTGCCAGCTTCTAAAAGGATAAGATATAAATTTGTTCTCTTGAAACCATTTATTGTATCTAGTTAAGATTTAATTTATCCTATATTCTTAAGCTAAGTTAATCTAAAAATACAGGCATAAAGGGTTTTTTTTTAACAGAAAAGTAAACTTGACATGTAAATAGGATAAGATATGAACACCATTTTTATTCAGTTTTATTTCTTGAGCCCAACATTTTTATTGTTGCATTATTTAATTTTCCAAATAAGCACTTCTTCACTACATTATTTTAGAATATAAAGTAACTTGGAAAAATTTCTATTATCATAGCTCTTAGTCTTAAATAATACACAGTAATAAGCATACAACAATTGTGGTGGTTCATAAATTTGCATTCTGAACCCATTTCTGCTCTCCAATTAAAGCAATGCTTAGAAATTTTCTAGGAAAAAATAGCAAGGGAGAAACAAATAAAGTAATAAAAATAAATAAATCAGGAGGGAAGATGGAAATGTGTGAAGGAGAGAAGAAAAATTCCAAAGTATTCAGTCAACCGTGTGTGTGTGTGTGTGTGTGTGTGTGTGTGTGTGTGTGTGTGTGTGTGAATTCTATACCCTTGTCCTTGATACTAGATCTCCACTGATACAAAGTTGAATTTTTGTGTTCAAAATGTGAGCAAACTGGATGAGACTCAGACTTTAGTAGGAGTGTAAAAATCAGCTTCACGTGATGCTGGAACACTTCCAAGCTATCCTGGTGGCAAATCCGGCTTGGAATTTTCTCCTCATCTAAGATTGTTCTTTCAGGGAAAGAAAGAAGTAGACTCCTACTTACCACTTAAGCCATTTTTATTTCTTTTCTTTTTTTAACTTTTCAGTCTTGATAGAAAGGTGATGGTGTAAACATAAATAAAATGTGCATAAGGGAAAAGGAATTCTTTGTAAAGCAAAAGAAGAGGTGTTAGAAAATACCATGGGATAATTTTACTTTAGATGAAATATTATGGAATCATGTAAGAGTGAGCCACAGTATTACCCACAAGTTTACAAATGACAATTTTATAATGAAATAATTATGAGTACAGATACATGACACAGGACAATGCCAGGATATCCAAAAGGAGTCCCAGTGAGGGCCCAGATCCATAATGTAGCAGCAACCAGAGGACTCGATCCAAATCAATGACTCATTGCAATGAACACTTGCAAGTAAAGATGTATGGACTAAAGGGTATACTGTGAGACTCACTGTGTCACTTATCAGTCACCATGACAAGATTTTTCTTTTCTTTTTTCCTTTCTCTTGTCTTTAAATTTTACCTTGTGTGGGTGTCAGGGCAGAGGGCAGAAGTGAGGGGATGGGGAGATGACAGTTATCAAGATGCATGATGTGAAATCCACAAAGAATCAATAAAAAGTTAAATTAGAAAAAAAATAAGTACAGAAAAGGAGTGAGTTAGATGTAGTTTACAAGTAGAAAGAGAACATATGTAGTAAGAAATGAGAAGTCAGAAAATAATTAACCCTGTTCTGTTTACATGGTGTTCATTTTGTGAAAGATAGTGTACGTTTCAAGATTTGGGATTGGGAATATAGCTTCATCAGTAAAGTGTTTTCTGTGCAAACATAAGAACCTGGGTTCAATGCTCAGAACCCATGTTTAAAATGCTGAGCATTGCCGGGCGTTGGTGGCGCACGCCTTTAATTCCAGCACTCGGGAGGCAGAGGCAGGCACATCTCTGTGAGTTTGAGGCCAGCCTGGGCTACCAAGTGAGTTCCAGGAAAGGCGCAAAGCTACACAGAGAAACCCTGTCTGGAAAAACAAAAAACAAACAAACAAACAAAAAAAGCTGAGCATTATGGTAATTACTTGTAATCCCTGTACTGGGAAATTGATACAGAAAGAGTTCTGTCACTCATGAGGCTACAAGTCATATTGATTTACCTAATTAGGGAGTTCTAGGACAAGGAACACTTTGTTGGACAGTACCTGACGAGTAACATACAAGTTGAGCTCTCAGTTTCACAAGCACATATACATAAATGCACACCTGCACACCTGTACCCTCATGTACAACACACACACACACACACACACACACACACACACACACACACGGAGTGAGAGTGAGTGAGAAACAAAGAAACAAAGAAAGAGAGAGATGGAGAGAAAGAGAAAGAGAAGAAATACCATGTTAGACTGTAGATGTAGTTCAGCTCATAGAGTTAAAGTCTAGCATGCATGAAACCCCAGATTACTTCCTCAGTACTTCATAAAATGGACATGATTACCCGCACCTCTAATCCCCATGCTGTGGTCCTGGAAGCATGAGGATCAGAAGTTAAGTCATCTTCAGCTACATTGTGATACACAAGACCCTGTATATTTATAAAGAGGGAAAGAAAGAAAAAGAATGAAAAAGCAGGAAGTTTGATGGTGTTAATTTTCCTAAGAGCACTGCAAGTTAAATAGTGCACATTTAGTCATTACTTAGAATTAATGGCTATAATAAAAAAGTAAACACTTAGAAATCATTAATTTCTTCATCATATGCTCTGACCAAATACAAACACATTTATAACAATCATGTCACAAAGATTTGCTGTAGTTCTAAATATAAGTAATATTTTTTTGCAAAAAAAAAACCCTAGAGAGTATGTTTATGTTGGTATGGTTAATGTGGTGGTTAATTTTATGTGTCAGCTTGACTGGGCCATGAGTTGCCCAAATAGTTAACAACATATTATTCTGGGTGTTTCTATGTAGGCAATTTTGACGCAGTTAACACTGGATTCAATAGACTGAATAAAACATACTGCCTTCCCTTATATGTGTGGGCTTCAACTTGAACACAGAAAAAAAAACATAGCCCTTTCCTAAGTAGGAGGCAGTTCCTTCTTCATATCTATGTTCCTGTGGTTCCTGTGTTTTACTTATAACTGAACCATTAGGTGTTCCTAAAGTTTGAGGTTGTCTGCCTTGGTCCTAGAACTGTACTATTGTAGCTTCTGGTTCTTGAACTTAATGGCAATCCCTTCATGTCATAGAAACTATCACTATCCATATTAAGTGAGCCAATCCTTATTCCATATATACAATATTCATGCATGTATAAATATATACATCTATAGGGAACTATATTTTTATGTTTTAGTTCATTTGAGCTGCTACAAAAGAACTCCATATATAGGGTGGCTTCTCATCAGCAATACTTTGTTCATCAAAGTTCTAGATACTGGAAAATTGCAAACTTGAGTCACTGACAGAATTGGTGTCAGGGAGGGACCTGTTTCATGCTCATAGATGGCCATTGTTTTCAGTGTTCTTTTATGGAAAAAGGGTTCCTTTTATAAGGTACATAATATCATTCATTATATAATCACCCTCTAAAGGCACCACATGCAAATAAGAGATACAGTTATGTCCAAAATAGAATATATATGGTATATTATTGACATAAAATAGACATACATGTGTTTCATCAGTATTGGAAAATATAAAAAATATGAAGATAAAAATTGAATACTCAGCTAAGTTTTCACTCGCAGGGCAGGAACATTACTGAGAGTTTCTCTTGGTTTATATTCTGTTAGTGTCCTATAAAAATTTATACACACATACACACATTTATTTTTTCATGTGTATGTGTGTATATCTCAATTTGCATCCAGGTTATTATTCTAATCTCTCTCTAATGTATAATGGCTTCCATGTTGAAACATTTGCATTTCATAATAATTTTGGTTGTAAGTATGAATTATTAGCATGAAATACTTTCAACCATCTGCCTCAAACAACTGTATGTAGCATAAATGACTATATATGAAGTCCAGGATATTAAACATTAAGTAATGAAAGAGTGTGACACATCAGGCATTGAGAATAAACACAAACCTGTTGTCACAGCTTGCTACCATGATCACAGAATGCAGAGAAGTAAAGTTCAGATAAAACCTAGCTTTTCTTGAGAATGTGAGGTTAAAGATCAGAGAAAGACCTGCAGATTGAATTCACCAAAAAACATATTGGAAGTGAGGGAGACCAACAGAAAGAGATTTCTAGATATACTTCATGAAATGGCTGCCTGATCTTGCTAATTCTAGTCTGAAGGAATGCCATGCCTAGGACAAAAGAGTAAAGGAAGGAAGGAAGAGGTAGAGGAAGGGAAGGAGAGAGAGAGAGAGAGAGAGAGAGAGAGAGAGAGAGAGAGAGAGAGAGAGAGAGAGATAGCACTCAAGAGTAATGTTTGTGTGTTAATTCAAGCTTCATTCTAAATGCTCTGATGACACCTAAACAACCTTAAAGAGAATGATTGTAGGTTTCATAGAAAAATATGTATATATAAAAGAGCAGTATGTAGCATACTAGTGCTCATACATGAGCAAGAATACATTCTTAACATTTGCTCTCTAATTGGATTAGCAAGGGTTAACAATGCAGAGCACAGATTATACTACTAGCAATAGTGGTGAGGGTACCTGAACTGGCCTACCCTGGTAAGCAGATTGGTGAATACCCTAACTATCATAATAGAGCCTTGATCCAGTAACTGATGGAAGCAGATGCAAGGATCCACAACCATGAACCAGGTTGAGCTCTGAGAGTCCAGTCAAATAGAGGGATTCCATGAGAAAGGGGTCAAAGACCATGATGGGAAAATGTACAACTGAACCAAGCTCAAAGGAACTCACAAACTTTAGATGACAGCTATGGAGCCTGTATGGTACTGGACTAGACCCTCTGTATATGGGAGACTGTTGTGTAGCTGGGTCTGTATGAGGGACCCCTGGCAGTGTGATCAGGATCTATCCCTAGTGCATGAGCTGGCTTTCTGGATCCGATTACCTATGGTTGGACACCTTGCTCACCCTTGATGCATATGGGAGAGGCTTTTTCCTGCCTCAACTGAATGTACCAGGCTTAGATGTCCCTCCCTGGGAGAACTTACCCTTTTGGAGGAGGGGATGAGGGGTGAGCCGGTGAGAAGGGGTTAGGTGGGGGTGCAGGGATCAGGAGGAGGGATGGGAACGGGGGTCTATGGTTGGAATGTAAAGTAAATAAAATATTACAAAAATGATATAGACTATAATTATCCATAAAACATAATAGTACACAGCATAAGTAAACACAATTATTAATTGTCAAACTTAAAAGTCAGTGTATCAAAATTGATGATAAGATGATAAATGGCAAAGAGAATAAAAAGAATTGTTAAAACTATAATCCATTTGTTTAACACAAAGGAAATGAACCTATTTAAAATTCATGTATTTCATGATGAATAAAAAATTACTGAAATTGGTGCAATGTGTGAGAAAATATTATTTGTTAACATAATAACATTTTATATGACAAAAAGAAAGATAAGTGAACCTATGAATGTTGAAAATTGGAATACTTGATAGTGCATTTTTATATTTAGAAAAATAGAATCACCTTTAAAGTGATTTATCTTAAGCTAAGTTCACTACTGAGAAGACTGACAAATTTATTAGTAATAACATAAAGTAGGCAATTATGTTTCACTCCATTGTTTTGATTATTTGTCTGCAAGCATATAGGCATCATTATTTTTTTGTGATAAAAATGATCAAAAATGCCTAACAGTAGAAATAGCAGCTGTGCAAAAGAGATGAAGGAATCATTTATTAAGGCAGTAAACAAAATTCAAAATTTAATAAATAAAAAGAAAGTTTATCCCTCAGTGCTCTGGAGGTGGCCTGCTAATATAAAATGCTTGCTTAGCAAATGTGTGTCCCTGAGTGGGATCTCCAGCACTACAGAAAGCAGGAGAGTGAGGAACTGAGGAGTTCAGGTTAGCACGGGCTTATTATTAGAGGATGAGCTAAGGAACAAAGGTGCTTTCAACTTGTTCAGTCACCTAAATGTGGTCAACAAAAACTCAAAACTGAAAATTTGTTATGAAAAAAACCCTTCCATGTCTGACAGCTTCTAAGAAACCCAGATTTTTATTGAAATTCTCAGTGACTTTAGAGACTACAATAGAGTGGTAATTTTGTAATATAAGCTCACTTCGGAATGCTAATTCTAGGACTTTGAATATACTGATCATGCTATATCTTCAAACCTCTCTCTACTTTTCTATTTTCATAGAGTCTCATTAAGTAGTCCATGCTGACCTTGATCAAACTGTAGTTAAGAAGGATGTTGAACTTATAACCTCCCTCTCACATGTAGGTGGAAATTCAAGCTATGTCCCAGGTCCTGCCTAGTTTTATCTTTCCTATGCAAAGTAAGCATGCATGGTGGATTGAATGAAAATGTCCCCCATATAGTCTTATATATTTGAACACTTGATCCCCAGTAGGTAGTACTGTTTGGGAAGGGTTATGAAGTGTGAATTTCTTGGAAGAGGTGTGTTACTGGAGGAGGTCTTTGAGGTTTCAAAAGCCAGCACTATTACCAGTTAGCTCTCTCTCCACTTCATGCTTGTTGTCTCAAGATGTTGGGTGGGCTCTGACCCTTTGAAACTACAAGCCCAATTAAATGTTTTCTTTTATAAGTTGCATTGGTCACAATGTTTTATCACAACAATAGAAAAATAATTAAGACAACATGTCTATTTTAATAATTTGTGTTACTATAATGATATACCTAATTTGAGAGGTTGGGTACTATATTAAATGATCTTTATTTATTTTGTAGTTCTGAAGTCCAAGGACATGTTACTGGCATTGATTTGACTCTGGTGTGCTATGGGATAATGCTTTGGTACACTGGTTTAATAAAACACTAATTGGCCAGTAGACAGGCAGGAAGTATAGGCAGGATGAGCAGACAAGAAGAATTCTGGGAAGAGGAAGGTTGAGTCAGGAGATGCCAGCCTGCTGTCCAGGGAGTAGCATGTAATGCAATACAGGTAAAGCTGTGGAACATGTGGCAACATATAGATTAACAGAAATGGGCTGAGTTTAAGTGCAAGAGTTAGTCAGTAGTAAGCCTGAGCTAATGGTCAAGCAGTTTTAATTAATATAAGCCTCTGTGTGTTTACTTGGGTCTGAGAGGCTATGGACTGGGTGGGACACAGGAAAACTCCCACCTACACTGGTGACTGAGTGATACCATGGAAGATGACATCATAGTTAGGGTGCATGTGAGAGTGAAATGTCATATTACAAAATAGGCAGTCATAGATTTGGAAGGAGCCAATTTCTAACTTTTAACTTTTTTTCAAGACAAGGTTCTCTGTGTAGCCATGGCTGTTCTGTAACTCCTTCTGTAGACCAAGTTGGCCTCAAACTCACAGAGATCCACCCACCTCTTCCTCTGGAGTTCTGGGATTCAAGGCACGTGCCACCACTGTCCAGCTTCAATTTCTAACTTTTGGAATGCCCTTTTTTTCCTGTGGAACCCTCTTAAGACAACTAGTCACAGTCCTATGAAAAGTGCATCAATTCTTTCTTAGACTGAAGCCCCAGTGACTTCTAACTATACTCCAGTTCTTTTGTTCTTTTATTCCCCCATTGTGACAATTTCATATATATAAGCAATGTGTTGTGATTATATCCACATTCATTTTTATTATGTATGTTCTCTGTGCCTTCGAGGTTTGATGCAAATATCCCATTTAATGCTGAGTGCTCATCAGGCACATATTCTCAGAACACTGACATGATGTGAGGCTCTGTATTAACTGTCACCCTCTGCAAAAGTAGCTTCTCCACTTTACAGTAAATCATATGAAGATTTCTTGTGATGAGATCATTAACTCAGAACACAGAAGATAAGGCAACAACTGGCTTCCATGGCAGAAAACTTTTTGATTGGAACATGGGAAAACCTGATGATATGGGTAATTCCAAAAGGAAGATTAAAGTCCCGGAGTAAGGATAGTTTAACACACACTTCTAGTTGTTGGCAGCAATAAGTTTGCTGCCTTAATCTTAAATGCCCTTTTTTGTTCTGTCCCAGTTAAGTTGTTTGTGTGAAAATGTGCAGTTGGGTTCCTGAGAGTGCTGGGGATCAGTTCCCCTGTGATTTTTCCTGTTTGGAAAACAGTGTCCAGCTTGCCTCTGGATACAGGCTTGACTCCTGCTGTTAAAGGGGTATATAAGCCCATGTTTGTATGAATAAAGAGAGCTGCTTCCCCGAGGAACTGAGACTGGGTGTCTAGAGTGCTGTTTAACCTCTGTGTCCCTCGCCAGATTTCATGCTCCAGCTGCACAGGTTGCAGCAAGTGGAGGTTCCACCTGGAAAGAGGGGTAAGAGAAAGAGGCTCACCCTAAAAGGAGGGGTGGAGGATTGAAACATTGGTAAGTACCATGGGTAATTCTACTGCAAAAGCTCAGTTGGCCACTGAGGTAAGGGAATTGTTAAGTAAGCAAGGAACAGGAATTAAGTCTAACACCGCACTCACATTTGTGGACACCATAGCTGAAGCAAGTCCTTGGTTTCTGACGGGAGGAGGTCTGAATATTCCAGACTGGGAACAAG
Organism: Peromyscus aztecus; assembly: GCA_902168405.1. NCBI lineage: Eukaryota > Metazoa > Chordata > Mammalia > Rodentia > Cricetidae > Peromyscus > Peromyscus aztecus. The sequence goes on from CABHPQ010049968.1 coordinate 14,630, forward strand.
TAAAAAGAGATTTACAAAAAATGTTGCAAGAGAAAGGCGCAGATAAATTTCCTATAGATGCATTTTCTCTATGGAGACTTGTGAAAGATGCTCTTCTGACTGATAAAGTGAAAGTGAAAGAGCAACTTTTGGAGTGTGAGCAAGCATTTGCCAATGCTCAGGAGGTGGAGATGAATGAATCTTTGAAAGGGGAAAAGGAAGAGGTCAAGGTCCCCTGTGGAGAGCGTATAAGGATATTTGTGAAAGATTTAGTGGATGAGGAAGAAGACGATGATCTTGCCTCTGTCTCAGATTTAGTAAAGGAGGAAGAGAGCATCTAGAAAAAGAGATAGAGGAACTACAACATAAATTGTGCCGTGCAAAAGTGAAAGCACAGTCAGCACCCTCTGTGCCTCTATTGTCTCGACCCCCGCCAAGAAATTCTCATTGGATAGGGGAGGAAAAAGAATCAGAGGGCAGATATAGGCAGAAAAAGGGGGTGGTGTGGCATGAAACATATCCAGTAATTGAAACTCAGAATCAAGATGGACAGGTGGTCCTGGAGCATGTTCCTTTAACTTTCAAAGAGATGAAGCAGTTGAAGGAGGCAGTGAGCAGTTATGGGCCACAGGCTCCATTCACTGTGATGCTGCTTGGATCATTTTCCGCTAATCATTTGATGCCAAGTGATTGGCAGCAATTGTGCAGAGCTCTGTTATCTGGGGGTGATTATTTACTATGGAAAAGTGAAAATTATGAGAAATGCTTGGAACTGGCTCCCATAAATGCTCGAGCTGGACAACCCCATAGAAATTAGGACATGCTCATGGGATCAGGGCAGTGTGCTAACCTTCAACAACAGATTTTATATGACCCTGGTACCTATGCTCAAATAGCTGCTGCCGCAGTGCAAGCCTGGAAATCACTACCTAATGTAGCTGCAGGAGAACAGATATCCAAAGTGCTGCAGGGCCCTTCTGAGCCATATGCTGACTTTGTCTCACGCTTGTTACAACTAGCTGGAAAGATATTTGGGGACTCTGATCAGGCTATGCCCATTATTAAGCAGTTGGCTTATGAGAATGCTAACAAATATTGCAAAGAGACCCTGAGGGGACATAAGCATGAAAGCTTGAATGAAATGTGAAGAGTATGCAAGGACATAGATGGAAACCATATTACTGGTCAGGTATTGGCTGCAGCCTTAAGGCAGGGATTGCAGGACATGGGCAATCAGGGGAGCTTGGCCCAAGGGATGTTTTTGATGTGGTCAAGAGGGACACATGAAGCGTGACTGCCCACAGAATGCGCAGGTATGAGCACCAGGGCTCTGTCCCAAGTGTAAGAAAGGGAATCACTGGAGCAGTGAATGCAGATCTAAATTTGACTCTGAAGGGAACACTTTGCCATCGGGAAATGGGGGGCGGGGCCCGCTCCAGTCCCCCAAGCCAGAGTGTACGGAGCCATGCAGGCACCTGCCCCAGTCCCAGGCAGTGGCAGGATCAGATTTGTGCCTCAGGGGAACCCCTTCACATTGAGGACCTCCAGAGAGGAACACCCGGCAGTGCCGGACCGGACCTCAGCTCCACCGCCAGAGTAGTACTAACTCCCCAGATGGGATCCCAGGCCCTTCCTACTGGAGTATTTGGGCCTTTACCTAAGGGTATGATGGGTCTAATATTAGGCAGAAGCAGCTCTTTGTTTAAAGGAATTAGAGTCTCCCCAGGAGTAATTGATGCAGACCATACAGGAGAGTTAAAAACCATTGAGTGGAAGCCACTCAAGGGATACTAGTTATTCCACAAGAGAGCATATTGCTCAGCTTATTCTTTTACCTTTAGTAGAAACTGGACATTCAGTTCTCAAGACTAACCAAGGCTCAGGAGGTTTAGGGTCAACTGGCTGTCCTCAGGCATTCTGGGTAGCTGAGCTATCTTCATGTCCTCAATTATCATTGAAGATAGAAGGCAAAGCATTTACAGGGTTTCTGGATACAGGCTCTGATGTGTCCGTACTAGCTAAAGAATTTTGGCCAAAAGGGTGGTCTCTTGAACCATCCCGGTTGACCTTACAAGGAATTGGGCATGCCATTCCAGAAAGAAGTGCTCGCATTCTAAAATGGACAGATCAGGAGGGTCATAGTGGACATTTTCAACCTTATGTGCTGACAGGATTGCCAACTCATCTGTGGGGTAGGGATTTGTTACAAACCATGGGTGCTGTGCTTACTACACAAACTTTGAAACACCCAAATTCTCTGGTGAATAATATGATGCTGGATATGGGCTGGAAACCAGGTTCTGGGCTTGGTAATTCGGAACAAGGACACTCCTCAGCCATTCAAATACAAGATGAGATTATCAGAATCACTGGAGATAGAAAAGGCTTAGGACATTTTTGATGAGGGCCACTGCTCCGCAGCCTTCCCCCACGGCTATTACATGGCTCTCAGATACACCAGTATGGGTTGATCAGTGGCCCTTACCCAAACAAAAATTGAAGGCTGCTCATGACCTGGTGAATGAACAATTGCTGGCAGGTCACATTGTTCCTTCCACATCTCCCTGAAATACTCCCATATTTGTCATTAAAAAAGGTCAGGAAAATTGCACCTTTTACAGGACCTCAGAGCAGTTAATAAAACTATGCAGCTGATGGGAGCATTACAGCCAGGACTTCCTACTCCTGTGGCCATACCTAAAGATTGGCATCTTATAGTGCTTGATTTAAAGGATTGTTTTTTTGCCATCCCATTGGCATCACAAGATTGTCAACGTTTTGCCTTTTCAGTTCCATCTATAAATTATAAAGAGCCTTATAAGTGGTATCATTGGGTGGTTTTACCTTAAGGAATGGCCACCAGTCCTACTATATGTCAAGTGTATGTTGCAGAAGCCTTATCTTCCATAAGGAACAAATATCCAGAGACATATATCATACATTATATGGATGATATTTTACTGGCTGCACACACACAAGAACAAGTGCTGCAAACCTATGCAGATTTACAACAGGCACTTGCCAATGCCGGATTAGTTATAGCACCTGAAAAGGTGCAACAAAAATGCCATATCAGTTATCTTGGTTATACTATTCAGCAAGTAGGTATTGCTCCTCAAAAGTTACAATTTAAAATTGCAGAATTACAAACCTTGCATCAATGGCAGCAATTTTTAGGAGAAATTCAATGGCTTAGACCTACATTTCAGATACCTACTGGAGAACTAAAGCCTCTTTATGATATTCTTTTTTTTTAATACGTATTTATTTATTGTGTATACAGTGTTCTGCCTGCATCCCTGCAGGCCAGAAGAGGGCACCAGATTTCATTACAGATGGCTGTGAAACACCATGTAGGTGCTGGGAATTGAACTCAGGACCTTTGGAAGAACAGCCAGTACTCAACCTCTGAGCCATCGCTCCAGCCCTCTTTATGATAGTCTTAAAGGAAATTCTTCACCTACATCATTATGGGAATTAACCCCAGAAGCAAAAGCAGCATTGGCTCAGGTAAAACAGGCTTTATTAGATTTACATGTTCAACAGATAGATTATGGTCGGCCTTTACAATTATTAGTCTTGCCTTCCAAATTTTCTCCCACTGGAGTGTTTTGGCAAACTGGGCCTATTTATTGGGTTCATCTGTCTGCTTCACCTACTAAGTTATTGAATCCTTATTATGAATTGGTTATTCAATTATTGTGGAAAGCTAAGGAACTCAGTTTGGCCACCTTTGGAAAGGTGTTTGACAATCTTGTATTGCCTTATGTACAGGAAATGTTAGATACTTTGCAAAAGGAACATGAATCTTGGTGTTTGTTTCTCTGTACCTTTTATGGCCAGATAGATAATCATTACCCTAAGCATAAACTTATTGAAAGTTTTAAGGTTTGTTCATTCATTTTTCCCAGGGTAGTAAAACAAAGCCCTCTTAATAATGCAAGGACTGTCTTTACGGATGCCTCTAGAAATGGATATGCAGTGGTGGTTAGTGAGAACATTACTGAATGAGTATCTACTTCCAATATGTCTGCTCAGCAAGCAGAGTTATTTGCCTTACAGCTAGCTCTTCAAATGTTTCCTAGAGAGGACCTTAATATCTATACTGATAGCTGTTATGTAGCTAAGGCCATTATGGTTATAGAAACTGCCCCATACATAGGCCGACACTCTGCTGTGCAAACCCAACTTCAACAAGTTCAACTATTAATCTGGGCAAGGAAACATCCTGTGTTTGTTGGGCATCTTAGACGGCATACAGAGTTGCCTGGTCCACTAGCTGAAGGCTATAAATTGGCAGATCATTATACTCGACGGGAGGTACAATTGGGTGCCATGAATGTTCAATTGTTTCCCTGCTGTTACCGCCTATGATAATGCTCTACAATTGCATCGTAATTTTCATGTTAATGCTCAGACCTTGCAACATCATACTAGTTGTTCTAGACTTGAGGCTTTAAAAATAGTTTCCACCTGTCCTATATGTTAACCATTTATTCATGTGCCTTCTCTGGGTGTCAATCCTCAAGGACTTATCCCGAATGAGATTTGGCAGACCGATGTTACTCATAGTTCTAGCTTTGGACCATTGGCCTATGTGCATGTGTCAGTGGATACCTTTTCTCATTTAATATTTGCCTCTCTGCATAAAAGAGAGCGTGCTCAAGATGTTAAGAAAATCTAATTTCAGCTTTTTCCTATATGGGGGTTCCTCAGCATATAAAAACAGATAACCCCCGGGGGCAAGCCATAGTGAAAAGGGTTCATCAACATCTTAAAACTTATTTACAAAAAATAAAAGAGGGTGAGATGTGTAGGGGTATACAAGGACCTCAAGCTTTACTTTCCATTACACTTTTTACTTTAAATTTTTTGCTTGTTGATAGTAAGGGAGTTTCAGCAGCTCAGAGGCATTTTGGTGGCCCCTCTGTCTCTGATGCTAAGGTGCGATGGAAGGACTTAGCCACCCGTACCTGACAGCCTCCCGCACCTATGTTGGCCAGAGTGAGGGGAGCTGTGTGTGTTTATCCTCCAGGTGCTGAAAAGCCCATTTGGATCCCAGAAAGGTGTATACGCCTGCAGAAGAGATCAATAAAAATCCATCTGTGGATACTGTGGCTGATGATGATGCCCATGATGATGCCTCAAGGAGAAGCTGAGCTGCTACGGAGTTTAGTAAGAAATCCTCCTGTGTTACTACCTGTGAGTATTGATAGCCCTGTTTTTCATGCTGTATTTTCTTCTAATTGGACAATTGGTACTGCTGCCAGCAATGTAAAACTCCAAGACAGCTGGCAAGAATAATACCAATGATATCTCCTTGAATCTGAAAGGCAGCTTTCATGATTGCCTAGTCCTGAGTAGCAATGGCATGGCTTTTAATGGAACTGCTTTTTGGAATGCATCATCTAGTTTTGAAGATTTCCATGCCCTGTGTGAATGGTACCTTCCCTTTTGTTATTTGGAATGGTGGTGTGGGAGGGGAGGGATTACTAAACTCTTCAATTCTGAATTGTAGCTTGAGTAATTGCTGGAGTGCAAATTGGTCCCATGCAGTGATTGTGAGAATACCTGCATTTGCAGTGATGCCTCTGGAGAGTCCTTCTGATCAGTTTCCGCTGCTACTGAAAAGGACAAGAAGAGACTTGGGCATTACTGCTGCAATTGTTGCAGCTGTGGCTGCATCTGCTGTTGCTGCTACAGCTGCTGGACTTGCATTATCTCAGGCTGCCGTTATCAACACATTGTCTGAGAGGGTGGCTGGTGCCTTGGACATTCAGCAAACATTGAATGGTCAATTACACTTTGGAACTCTGATGCTTAATCAGCAAGCAGCACTGTTACAAGAACAAATAGATATGTTGTGGATACGCCAACATATGTTATGTGCTTATGGAATGTCAGAAGTTTGTATAACCCCTCATGCAGCTTTTAATGCATCGGTCAAGGTTGCAGAATTGAGTGCTTATTTGCGAGGACCTTGGAATGGAACATTTTGAACTATACAATTCAGTTAGCACATGCCATTGTAAGGATTAATGAAACTAGAGTTGTTCCTGTAAATGAGCAGACCTGGTGGTCATTGATGTCTAAAGCTGCTGGGTGGATCACTAGATGGGCGGGGTCTGTTTCCCTCTTATTAATCTGTGCAGACGGTATGGGAATTGGGTTATTTCTGCAATGCCAATGGCAACGCCAGTTCACTCGACACCGACAGGTAACCAAGCAAGCCCTTATGGCCATGTCACCCTCTGAATCTTCACAAGTGTGGTTACAAATGTTGGACAGATAGTACCCAGAGACAGGCAACTCCTGTGTTCCTCATGCAACCTAAGGCAGGGGGCATAAGGGCAGCCCCCTATGACCGGTAAGTTTGGGGATTATAACAGGTGACCTAAGACAGGGGGTATCTGATCTTCCACAGGCTGTTCTAGTCAATGTATTCCATTTAAAAATAAAAAGGGAGGACATGTTGGAAGCAATAAGTTTTCTGCCTTAATCTTAAATGCCCTTTTTTGTCCTGTCCCATTTAAGTTGTTTGTGTGAAATGCGCAGTTGGGTTCTGGAGAGTGCTGGGGATCAGTTCCCCTGTGATTTTTCCTGTTTGGAAAACAGTGTCTGGCTTGCCTCTGAATACAGAGTAACTGTTCCTTGACTCCTGCTGTTAGAGGGGTATATAAGCCCATGTTTGTATGAATAAAGAGAGCTGCTTCCCTGACGAACTGAGTCTGGGTGCCTAGAGTGCTGTTTAACCTTGGTGTCCCTTGCCAGATTTCATGCTCCAGCTGCGTGGTTCGCAGCATAGAGTAAGGAAAGTATTTCAGCACGGTGGTTTGAAAACAGAAATGATGATTCCCTCAACCCTTAAATTATGTCCTTCATCTTGTTTTGTCCTGTTTCTTCATCTCTAAAATAAGTTGGTCAACTTAAGATTGCCCATTTTGACACATGTAGGATAAGTGCAACTCTGCTCTTCATGGAAGCTCTACAGTTCTTAAAAATAGTGTCCTGCCTGCAAAATATGCTGGAAAATGGTGCCACGGAGCTTGAGGAAGTAACAAACCAATATCTGATTTGATATTGTTTTGAATTATTATTAATTTGAATTATTAATATTAATTTGAATTATTGATTTGATATACATAAGATGAAAACCATAATCAACAATGCTTGGGTAACCAAGGACCAGAGACTAGATATCCCAGGGACCCAAGGCAAAACAAAGTACTACTAATCTAAAATATCATGCTAAAATAGTATTTTAGAAAAATTTTGTCCAACTTGATATGTCTTAATCTGTTTCTCTCAGTGTGACACAATATTGTTAAAGTTAATCATGAATATTGTGTCACTTTTACCTTCTTGAAAATATTAGTTTTAATGACATGTTGTTACACTTCTGTTTTTCCCCTTCAAGTAAAATTTATAAACTTGATTTTTTACTTATCCAATTATGTCCTGTAATAATTTAAATCCATTTTCAGGAAACTTGAAAGCTATGGGACTTTGTCCTTGGGGAAATGCTTAATACATGCCCCCTTCACCTCTGAAGCTTAGGGTTCTAGTAATTGTCTTCAATATGCTTAGTTGCCCACTTCTCAGCTTAGTGACCATAAATTTTTTGCTAACCTGGCCTGAGACAATCTGTCTCATAGTCAAGAATACTGTTTTGGTAGTTTATATGGTATTCTTTGATCTTTGAGGGATCCTAAGATCAAATTTCCTAGTAGGCCCACATAGAATACTGACTACATATAGAAGTAGCAGCACATAGTACCAATCTTGACTTGCCCAGAACCATAATACATTCTTGTGGAATGCATTGTTGCCTGGTGGTTTTAAAACATCCCTTTCTTTACCTTGGTAACTTTTACAAGGGTCTCTATTTCTGTATTTCTTTTTCTACCTTTTACATACTATTCATATATTCATATACTATCTCTTTTTTGGATTAAGGGTGATGTTGAGACAGCAAACTTCTGTCTCTTCCAGTAAACAGCCATAGTCAGGGTTTGTGATTCCCCACTACAGACAGGAGTAACAGGTCCCTCCATGCTGAATCCTGTTGATAGAGATTTGACTGCTGGAGGACAGGTATGGGGTGCTGTCATCCCACTTGTCTCTGCCTATGATTTTATTGCCTCTGTGTTTGGAAGTTTGGCACTACTTGTAAATGATTTGTTTCTACATTTCCAAATCTAGTGGTGAATAAAATCTCTTTGATATTTTTGGATTTCATGTTTTTTTTTTGAGACAGGGTTTCTGTGTGTAGTTTTGGTGCCTATCCTGGTTCTCGTTCTGTAATCCAGGCTGGCCTTGAACTCAGAGATCCACCTGGCTCTGCCTCCTGAGTGCTGGGATTGAAGTGTGTGCCACGGCAGCCCAGTAGATTTCATGTTTTTGTAGGAGAACTGAGGAAGCCTTGAGTGAGTGTTTAAAGACTGGACGAAGTCCATAGTGAATATATATTGTTGGCATTGGTATGGCTTTTGAAGCCTGTAGAGTCCTAGTAGATTTGTGCAAACCTCTAGTTTGTACAAATATGAACATGTCAAACATACAAACCAAGGCTTTTCTATACACATGCATCAGACAGTAGTGGAAGTAAAGGGGAGCAGTGAGTTTTTCAGTGTGGTTTATGAATGCTGACAACCTATAGATACTCTGGTATGTCTTCAAGAAAACAGAATACAAAAACTGTATAGTAGTTTATGTGAGAACAAAATAATTGATACGATTTGAAGTTAAGTAACTCTTGACTTAAAAGTACAAACACTAAAACAGTCACTCATTTAAGCAGACAAGAACACATTCATTTTTGTCCTCCATACATTAAACTCTCCACTGCAGAGAGGACTGTATATTCCTTCCAAAAAAGAAGTGAAAACTGTCACTCATGCTAACCCAAATAGATGAGTGATGAGCTGCTGGACATGGCTTGGATTGAAAGCAAGAACTGTCAGAAACACCAGGCCAATCCATAGCTATCTTTGCTGTTCCTTCTGCCTGATTACTCAGAATTTCCTTATAAGGTGTTATGGAATGCAAAAGGTATTACCACTCCTAGGTGAAACCATCCTGGATATTAATCTTGTTTGTTTCAGTTAAAATTTTGTGACCTCATTGAGACTTATAGCCTGAAGGATCAGCAACAGATGCTTGGCAGTCACCAGGCATATCTTGGCACCAAATCTTTGCTAATTAGCTCTTGGGTTCTCAAAGATAAAGTAGTTCTTCCCAACAAAGAACATGTGATGCCAGCACTTTGGTCAGGGAAGGACAAGAATTTCTACTTCTAGGCAAACTTGGACTGTTTGATGAGACTGTGGACAAAACATTGTAAGTGTAAGAAATTATTAATTTTTAAAGTTAATATCATAAAATAAGAAATAACTATTTCTATTGTTTAAAATTATAGTATTTGCATAGTAATATTTAAGAAAATTTTCCCTTAAGACAGCAATATTAGTGCCTTTTACTAACCATATGTAGAGAATATGGAATAAAAAAAAACTAGTGAAAAACATGAGAATGGCAAAAGTTAACATTTCTCCTGTTCTGCATCAAAAAAGTCAGAAACAAAGCTTCTCAATTTAATTCACAAATATAAAATCTACTTTTATGCTTAACACATAAGTGTAAAAACCAAAGATTTAGAAACACAAACAGAAACTCTTTAAACTATCTAGTAAAAATGAAATGTTTTCAAAAGTTATAGAGCAAAGAAAAAGTGGGGTATAAGATGTGAAGAGAGACAGAGAGAGGAGATTTCTAATGTTGTATGAAGTACGATTTGAAGATGATGGACATCCATGGCAAAGGACACAATCATGGAGTTGGAAAGTTGTCAGGGTTATGTGGAAGAGACTATACACTCCAGTGAGAGAATACAACCTTCAGAGTAAGGTGCAGTCAAGAACTACCCATCAGGTCAAGCTCCAGAGGTAGAAGGATTACATACTGCGAAGACCCTGGGAAAGGGTGCTGTACTTCGCAAAGACCTGCAGGTGAGCAGAATACCAGCGCTGTATCATGTTGTCTTTCAGGCACCATGGACCTAGGAAAACAAAGCCTAGGGCCACTATCTAAAGTTTTTAAATCTATTCACTTGCCTTTTATGGACTTATTTTCACTCTTTTGACTACTAGTATCATTTTTTGTCTGAGAGACAGTTTACAATAGTGAGAGGAAAAAAATCTGAATTGGAGGCAGAACATCTTCAAGTAAAAGGAGTGAAAGGGGGCACCAGACAAATGTATATCAGGGTTTAACCTTATTGTTCTATCTACCAGCATTAAAAAGAAAACTACAAGCCCAACATCAAGCGAGTGAGTCTTGTGTAGACAGTATCTGGTTGGAGTACACAGCTCGAAAATAATGCCCAGTTTTTGAAAAGTTACTGTTATTATATTGATCATAGGTGAAACATCTACTTGTCATACATCTTACTTTCATATCTTGAAGGTATTAGAGCATATAGAACAGTCTCATAAAATTATAGTACACAGGGCAAAATAATGAGTACAGCTATGTTAAATTTCAACATGACAGCACTAATTTGAGTGTGGGGTGGCCTGTCCAGATGACTACAATTCAAGGTCTCAGAATTTGTGATAAAGTCAAATATTTCTACTGCCTCCATTGATGCCCTTCTGTCCAGCTGTCTCATTTTAGTCGTTATTGACTTAACAAAATGTAGCCCTTGATTAATGTTTGTGAAATGAAAATTAAGATAACTTAATATTAAATGATCTTCTCATCAGTTAGGATCTACTTTTCAGTGCAAGTAAAATGGTGATGATGGAGTGGTTTCTATGGACCTTATCTTACTTGAGGGAATCTCTCAAATTTTTGACAGAATGTACCAATCACCTGATTTTCAATCTGACTTATCAGCACTGGAAAGAGAATATAGGACACCTTTCCTTCCTGTCCAAATGGAGTTTTGTGTTCCATTTGCCCACCAACCCAGTCACTTATACCTTTCCCTGTCTTCATTAGTCCTTTATCTTTGTCCATCGCTTACTCCCCTATTCTTTTCCTCCCTCAAAGTTTTAAATAATAAGAATAGCATTATTTGGAACTGGATCAGTTGTCACCTTGATATTACTTTTCAGCATTCACAACTATAAAAGTTTAATCACAGTTAAGGTGATACACCTCCATCCCACCCCAACCTCCAGTGTGTATTCTCTCTGTGTTGATAGCATAGATTGACAGGATTTCCTCCCATAAACTGTAAGGCAAACCATCTGAGGGGATGGCATTTATTCATTACTTTTTAAGTGCAGTTAGCCCAACACCTACATGACCAATGAATGAAAATTGCATCCATCTTCTAAGTTTTGGCAATTTGACTTTTCCACATGATTTGCTCAATGAATTTCAACCTTATTGCTCTCATAAGAAACACAATCATCCTTATTCCTTTTTTACTTTTACTGGTAAAACTTCAAAAATTGGCTCAAAATTTCTAAAATTAGAGGCTGGAATATTATATTACCTTTCTAATACTTTCACATGGACTTCTAATTATAATTAATATAGATTTGTTTATTGCCAGTAAATAAACACAAAGTCTAATTCACAATCATTTGACTTTTATCTACTATTTTTTACAAGCCAGGAGTAGTATTTCATTACATTTATTGCATTGAACTTTACCAAACAACATAATGAAAGCAATTAAGGAAATTAGACTACACTATGTTTTAATACCCTGTTATTCCTAGTGTACTGAACTACTAACTCTAAGATTATTTCATATTTTCAAGAAAACCTTTTTTTCATGTTTTATGTCCTTATTTCAAAGACAGGAAAACCTTAAGGGTCAACAGGGATGTTGGAATTTGCTGGTAATTTTACTTGGGAATCTTCTCTAGTTTGGTCACTGACACCAGAGTCATCTTCTTCTCTGCCTTCTGCTTGTTCTTGATCATCATTCACAGCCTCTTCTCACAGGACAGACATGGAACTAGGTTTTGTTTGGTTCATTTTGGCCCAAAATTCCAGGACTTTCATCTTGTTTGTTTCAGCATGGGCTTGGGGACCCCACAGGAACTCATAGCATGGAGGATCACTGCCGGCCACCGGCCTGTACTCCAGGTACTCCAGCTTCACCAAATACTTGGTCATGAGCTTCCGGGGCTCACCGAAGACACGGTGCTTCTTCCCTGGATAGATCTGCTTTGTCTTCAGGATTTTCCAGATGTCTTCTTCACTGGCACAATTGCCCCTAGTGAGGATGATACCTAGGACATATATCAAGAAACCAGTCTTGGGTAGTCCTTTGCCAGGACGAATCCTCCCATTGTTGGGAAGCTTCAGCTTGCTGATGAGGTTGTATGAGGGCTCACTGGAATTGACTTCTCTCACTTCCACTGCAAAGGCATCCTTCAGTTTCTGAGAGGCTTTCCTGAGGATCTCAGGGAAGTCATTTTCATACTTCTTGGTGATAAGCTTCAGCATTTCTTCCTTGGTAGTATGCTGCTTCAAGTTGTAGTTGTGGAGCAGGTAGTCTACAAGCACCTTTACCTTTTTTGCTATCATATCTTGGTGCAGACAGATGGTGCAGGCCTTGGCCTCAACAGGGCATTCCTTTTCCTCAATTTCATCATTTTCCTCACAAGAATTGCCATTTGATTCAGAAGAAGAAATACTCATAATGGTTGAGGCAGATAGGGTTGCTTTCTGAGGACCCTTGGGAGTGCTGGAAGACTCAGGCCCAGGCTGGCTGTGGGAAGCAGCAGAGCACTTTTCTGCTGCCTCCAATGTTTCCTGTGCTGTTTTCTGAGCACCTCCACCAGGCTGAGCCTCACCTCGGGTCTGGTGATGTTTCTGCCGGGCATGGAGCCTACTCTTCTGACCACGAGGCATGATGGCTTTGGATAGGGAGAACAGCAAGATGTGTGGGCAGGATACTGATGATGCAGACACCTGCCAAGGGGAGAATGAAATTATGTGAGCACTTTCATCCAAGGGAATACACCCTTTGTTTATCTAAGTTAGCCTCTGCATGTTTCCATGAGAGCACTGACTTTTAGGAAGCTACAGGCCTTCTGTTCTCCACTGCCTGTTCCCTAAATAAAAAGCAGAATAAGTCTCAGGTTACAGCCTATCATCCCTGCCTCTGCTGGACTTGACTGAATACAGCAGGCTGGAACTCATGCCTTCTAGCTCCTTAGAGTCGTGGGGAAATTCTCAGTTTCCAGTGAGAATCTTCATGCAAATTCTAGGAGCCTCACTCCTCTACCATTTAACAATTGTCTCCCTGTGATACTCTTGTTTTATGTGTTCTCCTCAGACTTAAACTTCCTTGTAGAATATTTAGGCCATATCCTCTAACCCAAATCCTTTACCCCTATTTCAGCTATAGTCTCATAACATGGGAGAAATGGGGGCCTGACCCATTACTATTGTACAGAAAATCTCGGCTCCTTGCAGGGAAGAAGTAGCCTGATTCCTCCCATGGAGTTCTTATCTGATTTCCGACCATACTCAGATGACTTATCTGACTAAAGGACCTTCCATTCACCCTAAAAATCCCATTACTCTTAAGAGTCTTCTGATAGATATTAACACAATAGCCCTGCATGTACCTCCTAGGATTGATGGCAGGGGCAGTCTGTTAACCTCCTGAGTGTATTCGCATAGGTACTTCCCTCAGAACACACTCTAGGTTCCTCTCTTAAATCCCAATATGAGGATATTTTCCCCTCACTTCAAGGGTCTCAGGTCTCTACTTCAGTAGGAACAGAGGACATATGTATGGGACACCCATGCTTGGCCTTTGTATCTCCACCTATGTTTTTCTGCATTTTCTATTGTCAGTGAAGTCTTCTTTCCTCTATTAAAATGTGGCCCACGTTTCTATTGACTGTGCCATTTTTGAAGGTGTAAATGCATAAACATTCATTTGCCCCATTCTTCTCAGGGATTCTCTAAATTGATAGGGGTATTTTTTCCTCTGGGGTGTTCCACTAATGCAAACATGGACAGGTGCAACGTGAGTCCCTCTATGAAGGTAACAGAGATTGAGAAAAAGGGCATGTGTGACAGGGGAGGGACATCTATTATACAAACTGAACAGAGACAGATTAAAATGGTGGTCATTGATTGTAGATCTTGTCTAGGGTTGAAACCTCCTTGCAGGAGGCCATGGGAGTATACAACACATGACACCTACTATTTAATAGATCGACCTATAATCCCCACCTGACCGCGAGCCCCATCTGCCAATGCTGTGGAGTCACTGACTGTAAATGAAGGGTTGTTTCTGTCTGTACGTTTTCTCATGTGCCACTTAATTTCTTCTCTAATAAGAGCTATAGGTATTTTCCCCACTGCTTATGTGTTTATATCATAAAAAATTCCATCTTTGGGCACACTTATAACTAGGGATGGTCAGGAAGATGATTTATGCCTAAGCTGTATAATTCTGATGAATAAAAATAGTACTAGAATATTTTTCATAACCAACACAGGAAAGTAACAGTATTCTCAGTCACAAAAGACAGCTAGTTTTAGATTTCAGAACAAATTCAAAATAGACTAACTGCCCTTGCAGAGAATACACAGACATAAATTTCAGATGTTAATTACTAAATCAAGGTCAGAACTGAAACAACTTTGGTAGACATAACTCTCTGCAGTAATTCTCTTTCCTTCCATACTCCAACCACTCAAGGTTTAGCCAACTACTAAGCTTAAGTTTTCCTGTGTCCACCCGTCTCCTGTAGCGAATATCTCTATTCTTTCAGATAGAGGTGATCCTCATTGGGTCAAAGCTGTGAAAAAGGACATATTTTTCTATGGGATGGGGACGCTTCTTTATGGTTAGAGGATAATGGATGTCAGGACATATTTTGTGGCCTTGGCTATTTTTTGAGATAGGAGACAACTGAAAATAAAGGGTTTCCAGTAGGGTGAGAATAGTGTTATTCTCCTAGGTTAGACGAGAGACCAAGCACAACGATATTGCTTTTGGGGTTTTCTTTTGTTTTGCTGTTGTTTTTTTATGATTTTTCAAGTCAGAGTTTTTCAGTGTAGATTTGGAGCCTGATCTGGAACTCTGTAGACCAGGCTGGACTCATCCTCACAGACATCTGAGTGCCTCTGCCTCCAGTGCCAGGATGAAGTCAGCCTGGCTCCCCCTCCAGGGCCGGGAAGAAATTGGCCTGGCTCCCCCTCCATGCCGGGAGTCGGCCTGGCTCCCCCTCGATGCCGGGATGTAATCGGCCTGGCTCTTCCTCCAGTGCCGGGATGAAGTCGGCCTGGCTCCCCCTCCAGTGCCGGGATGAAATCTGCCTGGCTCCCCCTCCAGTGCCAGGATGAAGTCGGCCTGGCTCCCCCTCCAGTGCCGGGATGAAATCTGC